>SJYX01009710.1:324483-350551 GCA_006410675.1 Oreotragus oreotragus | reverse complement strand
ATATATATATATATATATATCTTTCTCTTTCTGACTTACTTCACTCTGTATAATAGGTTCTAGGTTCATCCACCTCAGCAGAACTGACTCAGATGAGTTCCTTTTTATGGCCGAGTGAGAGTTGACTCATTGGAAAAGACTCTGATGCTGGGAGGGATTGGGGGCAGGAGGAGAAGGGGACGACCGAGGATGAGATGGCTGGATGGCATCACCGACTCGATAGATGTGAGTCTGAGTGAACTCCAGGAGTTGGTGATGGACAGGGAGGCCTGGCGTGCTTCGCTTCATGGGGTTGCAAAGAGTCGGACGTGACTGGGCGACTGAACTGGACTGAACTGAATAGTCCATTGTGTATATGTACCACAATCTCTTTATCCATTCATCTGTCAACGGACATCTAGGTTGCTTCCATGTTCTAGCTATTGTAAATAGTGCTGCAATGAATATAGAATACATGTCTTTTTCAATTTTGGTTTCCTCAGGGTATACGCCTCGGAGTGGGACTGGTGGGTTATGTGGTGCATTTATTCCTAGTTTTTAGAGGATTCTCCATACTGTCTTCCAGAGTGGCTGTATCAGTTTATATTCCCACCTTTTCTCCAAGTCTTCCCCAGCATTTATTGTCTGTAGATTTTTTTTTTCAATGTCCATAAATAAATTACTTTATTTTGTTTTATTTTACTTTATAATACTCTATTGGTTTTGGCATACATTGACATGAATCTGCCACGGGTGTACATTGGGGTCGCAAAGAGTCGGACACGACTGAGCGACTGAACTGAACTGAGGCTTCTCTGTCCATGGAATTTTCCAGACAAGAATACTGGAGTGGGTAGCCATTCCCTCCTTCAGGGGATCTTCCCGAGCCAGGGATTAAACCCAAGTCTCTGGCATTTTACCATTAAATATTTATTAATTTAAACAAAATTTATACCTTTGCTCCAGTGTAATAATGAATAGAATTTTCTTCCACTCTCAAAATTATCCTGGTTTGGATGCTTAATGTAGATGTAGCAGCTATTTACCAAGTCAAGCAAATTTCTCTTTATTTCAAGCTGGCATTGTTGGTAGCATGGTTAAATAGACTGATAAGAGACGTGAATCCTTCCATTTAAATCTGAGTATTAGTCACTCAGTTGTGTCCGACTCTTTGTGACCCCACGGACTGTATAGCCTGCCAGGTTCCTCTGTCCGTGGGCTTCTCAGGCAAAAATACTGGAGTGGGTAGCCATTTCCTTCTCCAGGGGATCTTCTTGACCTTGGGATTGAACCCAGGTCTCTTGCATTGCAGGTCGATTCTTTACTGTCAGAGCCACCAGGAAAGCCCCTGATTTAAATAACATTTGATGAGAAGGATCCTTGTCTCCTATCAGTCCACTTAACCATGCTATCAGCAATGCCAGCTTGAAAGAAAGAGAAATGTGCTTGATTCGGTAAATAGTTGCTACATCTACATTTAGCACCCAAACCAGGATAATTTTGAGAATGGAAGAAAATGCTATTTATTATTACACTGGAGCAACAGGCATAAATTTCGAATTTTCTTAGGAAATCAGAACATATGGTTTCTCAAGCTCCGATGATGATTCTGTTTACACTTCTAATTGGATAGAGAGGTGGGGTAGGCATGTCTTGGGCTACCCATCCTGTTCACATTTTGTTCTCTGAAAACTATCATTTTTTATCCTGTTCTGTGGTTTCTTTCCTTGGAAAATCTGGAGCCATGAACCCTGTCATTTCCTGCCAAAACTACAAGTAGAGGTGACTGAACTTAAGGTGGATTTGGACCCAAGATGGGTCAGTCAAGTGGTGTTTTTACTAAGCAGTTTAAAACTGGGATTCAGAGAGCCTGGTTGGAGTCTATTGGATTTTAAACTGAAAGATCATGGAAAGCAAGACTATCATGACATGCGAATGCAGACACAGAGAATGTTGCTTTGCTGAAGGACAGGAGGGAGACATGTGGAGCTAGACAGAGTGATGATTCCATCTTTTCCAGAAAGAGCAAATGGAGGCCAAGGTTGAGTGGGCTTCTGACTCCTTTCTGCTTCTGGATTTCAAGATGTACCTGGGATCCACAATGGATTCAAATATTTATGTAACAAAATCTTCCTTTTGCTTACAGTGGTTTGAATGTGTTTCCTTTGCTTGTAACTCAATATTCCCTGAGACAGGCAAATATTTGCTTAAGAAGCTCTCTTTCTAACATATCACTTATGAATTCCAAAAAAAGTTGACTAAGTCTTGGTCTCTGTAATGAATTATAATATAAGAAAATTAAAATTACTATTAAAAGAAAATATGCTTTAGTTTCTTTATGGTCTCTACGGACCAATTAAAATACAGCTTATTTTTGGATTGACATACTATTAGCCTTGATGGGAGAAGCAGTAGCAGCAAGCTAATTTTCTCCTAGTTCCACCTTGCTTCAAGGTTTAGCTGGTGTTCGCCTTCAACAGAGAAGGAATACTCAGGAAGTGGCAAGGCCGTTGGCATATTCTTCCTGCTTCTCTAGCCGCTTATTATTTTTTCAAACCTAAACTGCCTGTTCCAGGTTTATCAAATCCCTTAAGATATGCGACAGTTGGAAACTTTCAAGAAGCTGCAGTTGCAATGTTCAAGTAGGCTAAGTTCTCAAGAACTGAGTAAAAAGTGAAAGAGCATGAAAAAGCCCAGTTGCCAAATTCTACAGGAAGAGTGAAAACTGTACACATGAAGGAAACTGCACTTATTTACATGGATAGAGACCATTTAGTACTGGAGAGACAGTCTGAATTCAGAGCACTGCTCACTTGGTGGGCCCATAGGCAAGAGGTGAGTTTTGTCAGATATTTAATAAAAGCACTGTAACACACTCTCATTCTTGGTAGAGTGTCTTGCGATAGTCAGAAACAAAACAAAGAGCATCAGGAGTGTTAATTTTTAAAAATCAACAACTTTGTTATTGTTGAATCATCACTGTTAACCTTTTGGCATCAACCTCATCATTAAAGGAATTAAATTATTTGTCAATATTGAATGTGGTCCTGACTTAATGAAGACTGGTATGTCTGTGGCTATAGGTCAACTGGTATTTTTTCTTACTTTACAATTACAAACTATGTGCTTGCTCAGTCGCTTCAGTCGTGTCCGATTCTTTGTGACCCCATGGGCTGTAGCACTCCAGGCACCTCTGTCCATGGGATTCTCCGGGAAGAATACTGGAGTGGGTTGCCATGCCCTCCTCCTCCAACTATACAGGTATACAAATTATACCACACAGTAATTAATTTGTCCACCTATATTATCAGAGAGAATTAAGTAGTGGAATCTGATATGAAGCTTTAGTATTTTGGTCAAATCAGAGGTATATGACAGTCTTATGGTTATTATATTTGTGTATGAGGTTGACACCTCCTGAAGCATAAGCTGACATAATTTTGGGTAAAAAAACAATGTCTCATCAGTCTTCATGAGGTCATATTCTCCCATATTTAGAGGAGCATGTGGGTATACTGGATTCAGAAACACTGAACTTCATAGACTTAAATATACAACAGATTTCAGCAAATCAATAATTTCTAAGTTTTTTTTTTTACAATATATGCTAAATAAGTGGTTTGATAATCTGCAAGTCTCAGGTTGTGAAATGAGCTAGACTAACCTTGGAAGCTGGATTTTATTAAATGTTTAGTTTCAAAAAGGATATGGGATCCATCAAGGGTCAATCAAAGAAACAGAATTATTGGGAGATGTATATTAAGGGGTTTATTGTTAGGAGTTGGCTTGCATGGTTGTGGAGCTGGCTGGGCAGATTTGAAATTTGTAAGTTAAGCAGGTAGGAAGAACAGGCTGGAATTCTCAGACACAGACTGAAGCTGATGTCCACAAGCAGAATTTCTTCCTCTTCCAGGAAACCTTGGCTCAGATTTTGAGACCTTTTAGTTGACTGAATTGGGCCAGCCCTTCAAGTTAATTGATTACAGTATGATCCAACTACAGAATACCTTCACAGGAACCCCTGGATTCGTATTTGATTGACTGACTGGGGTCTGTAGCCTTGCCAGGTTGGCACAGCAAAAAGACCATCCCAGATTGCTAGACAGTGGACCACTCTGTAAGGTGCATCTCCCTTTTTTCTGTTCAGCAGCAGTGACTTCCATTACTCTTTCAGCTTATAGATGCATTCCTCTGTATCATTTCATCTACTGTTGATTCCTTCTAGTGTACTTTCCATTTTAGTAATTGCATTCTTCATCTCTGGTTGTTTTTCACATTATCTGACTCTGTTGGAAACTTCTAACGTCTCATTCATTGCACACATTCTTTCCCCAGTTCTTTGATCAAATTTATGATTATTCCTCTGATCTCTTTCTTGGCTAGATTGCCTGTCTCCACTCCACTTAGATCTTTTTCTGGGGTTTTATCTCATTCCTTCATCTGAAACACATTTCTGTCTTTTTGACGTAAGTTGCTGATGGGATTTTTATGTATGTGATAGATTGGTTGCCTTTCTTGACCTTGAAGAAATGGCCTTCTATAGAAGGAGTTCTGTGTGCTCTGGTAGCAAACTCCCCTCTGGTCACCCAAACTATACACTCTAGGGATTCCCCCAGAGAGGGCTGCGTGGGTCCTTCTGTAGAGCCTGGGCTATGGGGGTGGTCTGATAGATGGGGTTGACCCCTGGCCCAGTTGGCTGCCAGGCCCTGCCTTGTGTGGGTGCTGCTGGTTAGCAGGGTCTGGTCACTAGGTGGCTGATGGCCAAACCCCAGAGGTCATGGGGCTAGTACTTGCTCACTCCTGGGAGAAGTCAGAGTTCAGAAGACTCTAGGACACTTTCCCCCTACTCGTGGGTGAAGCCAGGTCCAGAGATTAGCCCTGAACTACTGGCAGGCAGAGCCAGATCCTGGAGTCTAGCTGTAGGGCTCAGAGATTCCAGAGCTGAGACTGTTTACTTCAGAATGGACTTGAACCCATGTATGGGAACTTGAGCCCAGCCAAAACACAGTCTTCCAACTGTGATCACATACCTGGTTTCAGGACCTAATGACACCCAGGTTCTTGATGTCTCATTGCAGACAGAAGTCGATGAGAAACAAAGTGATAGGTAAGAAGCAGATTTACTTAGAAACACACTCCACAGAGTCTGGGCCATCTCAGAAGGCAAGAGCAACCTTGGGGGCAACATACTCCACAGATGAAGAGTGTGGGCTGTGGCAAAGGGCGAGTGGGGTCTCAAAATGTGGTGTGGTTAGCTTTTAGAGGCTGGGTAATTTCACAGGCTAATGAGCAGGAGGATTATTCCAACTGTTTTGGGGAAGGGGGTGGCGATTTCCGGGAACTGGGCCACCGTCCACTTTTTTCATCTTTGATGGTCAGCCTTGGAACTGGCACAGTGCCTCTGGATGGGTCGTTTAGCTTGCTGATGTGTTACAATGAGTGTATACTGAGAATCAAGGTCTCCTTGAAGTTGACCTGTCTGTCATTTGGACCAGTTTAGGTTGCGTCCTTGGGCCATGGCATTCTTTTTTATTGTAATCAGTGTATGGTGTGTCCCTGGGCTATGGCATTCTTTCAAAAGTTGTGCCCTACCCTCTTCCCTCCTGTTTCAGAGCTGCTGTCATATCAGTGGCAGAGGTTGGGGGTGGGGGGTGATGATTCCTGGCACAGTTGTGTATGGGACCTGAGGAGTCCCAAAGCTAGCCTTGTTCTGCTGATAGGCAGAGCTGGGGACCACTTGGTCCCAGGGCAGGATCTGGCCTTGCTGTGGGCTGTGGAACTGTGGTTTTCTTCATTCTGGCATCGGCCTCCTGGTAGGTGAGGCTAGTCTAGAGGCTGGAGCAGGCTCTCAGAAGGGTGGGGCGATGCCTGCCCACCTTGGTGGGCAGAGCTGGGTCTTTGCCCTGTGGTGGGCAGGGTTGTCTAGAGGTGAAGCCTTTAGGCATCCTGGCTGTTGAGTTGTTTGGTGTGAGGCGTCCCTCCAGGGCTTACAGGCTGTTGGGAAGGGCCAGGCCTTGGTGCTGATGAGCTGATGGCAGGTCCAGCACTGTCTTCAGGCTTCTGCAAAGTAGAAGGAGCTGCCACCAGTGTCTCCATCCCCAGGGTGAGCTGCAGCCTCCTTCCCCACACCCCTGCTTCTCTGGGAGACTCTTCCAGAACATCAAGTAGGTCTGGCCCAGGCTTTTATCAAATTACTGCTTTTGCCCTTGGTTCTGGAATACCTGGGGACTTCCCCAGGGGCTCATTGGTAAAGAGTCCACCTGCAATGCAAGAGCCACAGGAGATAAAGATTTGATCCCTGGGTGGGGAAGGTCCCCTAGAGGAGGGTTTGGCAATCCACTCCAGTATTCTTGCCTAGAGAATCCCAGGGAGAGAGAAGCCTGGTGGGCTATATAGTCCATGGGGTTGCAAAGAGTTGGACATGACTGAGAAACTAGGGTCCAGAGGGTCCCAAAGAGCTGGACACGATTTAAGTGACTGAGCAGTCACGCACGCCGGCGCATGTGAGATTTTGTGCGGGCTTCCCTGGTGGCTCAGAGGTTAAAGCGCCTCCCTCCAATGCGGGAGACCCGGGTTCAATCCCTGGGTCGGGAAGATCCCCTGGAGAAGGAAATGGTAACCCACTCCAGTATTCTTGCCTGGAAAATCCCATGGACGGAGAAGCCTGGTAGGCTACAGTCCATGGGGTCGCAAAGATTCGGACACGACTGAGCAACTTCACTTCACTTTATGCGTGAAGACTATTTCCCTTAGTCCCGTGGGGCTTCTGAAAGGAAGCCCAGCTAGCCTGCAAAGGCAAAANCCACTCCAGTATTCTTGCCTGGAAAATCCCATGGACGGAGAAGCCTGGTAGGCTACAGTCCATGGGGTCGCAAAGAGTTGGACACGACTGAGCAACTTCACTTCACTTTATGAGTGAAGACTATGTCCCTTAGTCCCGTGGGGCTCCTGAAAGGAAGCCCAGCTAGCCTGCAAAGGCAAAAGCTAGTATCAGGGCTCATCTTCCCAGTGCTGGACCCCCAGGACTGGGGAGCCTGAGGTGGGGTTCAGAACTCTTACTGCTGTGGGAGAACCTCTGCACTGTTCTATTTTGTGGGCATCCACCTGGGGGTATGGGACTTGATTATATCAAGGGTCCACCTTTCACGGTGGCTAGATGGAAGAATTTGCCTGCAATGGAGGAGACCTGGGTTCAATCCCTGGGTTGGGATGATCTCTTGGGGAAGGGAATGGCTGGTTAACCACTCCTGTATTCTTATCTGGAGAACTCCATGGACAGAGGAGCCTGGTGGTATACAGTCCGTGGGATTGCAAAGGGTCGGACATAAATGAGCAACTAACACTTTTTCCACTTTCCACCTCTTGTACCTGTCTCATTGTGGTTCCTTCTTTATGTCTTTAGTTGTAGAAGATCTTTTCTGGTAGGTTTTTGTCATTTTCATAGATGACTGTTCTTTTGGTAGTTGTGTTTTTGCTGGGTTCATAAGAGGAGGTGAGCTGAGGCTCTTTCTATGCTGCCATCTTGGCCTAACCCAACTCATAAGGTAAATCTCAGGTGTAATCTTACATTTCTCAGTGATGTAAAAAATTTGATTTACTCCTTCATGAATCAAACACTTGGCAATTCCAAGAGATCAAGTTGAGAGACCTTATCAATTTGGCTCCTTATGGAGTTTGTAAAAAAGAAATGACGTGTAGGTGGTAGAGAAGACATTTTCAGAGAACCTTGATCTCCACTTCAAAAAATCCTGCTTTGTCTTTTTTTATTTGAAAAAATTCTTTATCTCAACAGTGATCTAACAGCAGGTCACCATTATCCTGCACAGATGTTCTATTTCATTGACATCATGATCTGAGGCTAGATCCCAGAATGCATTCTAACTACCACTTATCTCTCTGAGTTTTAGAGACCTTGGAAGTTTTATTGAAGTATGTCAGAGGGGAATAATAAAAGCATTTTCTATTACATCACATTTAAACACAGAGAGATGATGGGAGAGTAAACTAACTCATGATAAGTAACACATGCTATCGCTTTAGTCTGAATTTAATATGGTGGTTTTCTAATAGGTTTATCATAGGTTAGTGTTTCATTGGCCAAGAGCAGATAGTCTACTATAGATACAAAAAGATGGCATTTCTCCCTAGTGCAAATAAATGTTATTCATTTCAGACATTCATGTAGCCAAACGATGTGAGTTTCTTTGAGTAAATCAGGTCAGCAAATAAAGATGACAGCAAGCTAGTCCTTGCTATCTTCTAAAATCTGACTGATTGCCATGTTAGAGTTTGTTCAAGTCTGGTGTCTCAGCCATTTCATGTATTCTAATGATTTGAAAGCATAGCATTTTCACTCTTGTTCATGTAAATGGCTTGACAAATTTGTACAATTACATAATTTCTTTCCTAGTTTAGAGCAAATGTTAGAATTGCATGTTAGAGATGCTCAGTACCTCTACATGTCTGAAAAGGGCATCAGATTTCTGTTTTTGTTTTCTTCTCATTCCAAAATATATCACCATAAGACCAACAATTTGGGAGTAGTATTAGCCCCTACTTACTGAATACCTGTTATTTGCCACTCATCATGCTGCTGCTAGGAACTCTATAATCAGCTCTTCTCATCCTTTATAAATACTTCTGTATCATGATTTTTACTTTAGAGGTGGGGAAAGTAGGCTTAGGGAAGCTGAATACCAGGTTAAGATCAAACAGCTTCCTTCTATTGAAGTTGATATTTCAGTTAATGCCCATTTGTTTCCAAACTCCAGTTTTTCTCTACCATCCCATCTGTCAGTTTGTTATTTGATAATATGTAAAATTTGTACTCCAAGGGAACAGTGATTCCCAAGGCATGCCACTGTAAGTTGTCTTTTCCAGAAACTAGAAAAACTGTCCTATACGTCTTATGCCGAAATATCAAGGACAGTCAGAAGTACCATAAGCCTCTATAATTCTGACTCTACATTTTGAAATTTGGAACCGTTGGGTATTAGTATGGAGGATTTCATTTAAATTAGATAAAATTCACTTTTATGCAAAGAATACCTTTAAAATCAAATGATATCTAAGCAAATTAATTGCACAATTAAGATTGTAGGGCAAATGTTTAGCCTATTTTGTAGGACTGGCTGATTTTAAGCACTTAGAAGTACCATTAACATACAAGTAATTGCTGTGCTCCTTTGAAAGTGGTCTGCTTATTATCCATTCATCAAGCCAATCATCAAAGAATTCTGCTTGACAACAATTTGTTAACCTTCTTCAAGTTACTATATTTACTTAAAAGTCGTTAACCTGAGCTTTTTGAAAACATTTTATAACTGCTTTGGTTTCATACTAATCATGATTGTTTCCTTGAAGTGGTTCTAATCAGTAGAGTTTTTC
Organism: Oreotragus oreotragus; assembly: GCA_006410675.1. Taxonomy (NCBI): domain Eukaryota; kingdom Metazoa; phylum Chordata; class Mammalia; order Artiodactyla; family Bovidae; genus Oreotragus; species Oreotragus oreotragus. The sequence continues at coordinate 341,185 of SJYX01009710.1, read as the reverse complement.
TATATATAGAATATGCTTAGGTCATATGGCAGTGTTTTTTTTTTTTTTTTTCTCTCAGAAAAGTCTTATTAGATATCAAGGTGGAACTAAAGTGTTGGACTGTATTTGAAAATGACCAGTGGATAGATGTTTTGATTACTTTTACTTAGTGACCTAAGTATGTGTGGTTGTCATGACCGCTAGAGACACAGGACTACTTAAAGAAATCAACCAAATTAATGGTTATTATTCTGGGGTATTGTCATCCCGGTCAGGAAAACAAAAGCCTGAATCATCTGGGAGATTCATACTGTGGCAGGTTATGTCCATCTCAAAAGTCTGGATTAACACTTAAAAGAACCTTAATTGCACATAAGAACCCTTCTACTTTAAGCGTAGTTGTTTTTAACAATCTGTTTTTAAATGCTGTCTTGCCATTTCTAAATAGGTGTACATTTCATTACACGGTATCAGAAAGAATGAGGGCATAAAGACAAATTAATCCAAAGAGAGAAGAGTAGTAAGAGAATATCTCCATCAATTAGGGAATATTTTTTCCCAGAAGACACATGTTATTCTCTTTATAATCTTTGGGCTCCCTCCACAGTCAAGGAATGATATCTCAATCAGATGAGCATGGTTCAAGACCTTTCTCATGCCCATGCTGCTGCTGAGTCGCTTCAGTCGTGTCTGACTCTGTGTGACTCCATAGACGGCAGCCCACCAGGCTCCCCTATCCCTGGGACTCTCCAGGCAAGAACACTGGAGTGGGTTGCCATTTCCTTCTCCAATGCCTGAAAGAGAAAAGTGAAGGTGAAGTCACTCAGTCGTGTCCGACTCTTAGCAGCCCCATGGACTGCAGCCCACCAGGCCCCTCCGTCCAGGCAAGAGTACTGGAGTGGGGTGCCACTGCCTTCTCCATACACTCCAAAATTATATGGATTCTGTGTGTTAACTTGTAGAAAGATGAAAATCATTTTGAGAAAATGCAACAAGGCAGTAGCCCAGTTTAACAGGTAGGAAACCACGAGGTTTATTATAGGCTTGATGTAAGTGTCAGGAAACAGGAACAGTGCCTTGTCAGAAGAGTGTGGAAAGAAGTGGTAACTACAGGATATTTAACGTGTGTGGGCACAGTGGTCAGAATAGCTATTTAATTCTACTTTTTTTTTTTAATCTAATAGAATATACCACTTCCTGTTCCCTCTTAAACTAGTATTTCTATATAAGTATCTCCAGAAGTTCCTAGGTGCTCATTGTACTCATGTGTGCGCTACAGGACATTTAGTTTGTAATAATACCCTGCTTTGAATTGCACCACAATGAGATGGAAGAGAAACTGCTATCTTGCACTAGAGCTTCTATGCTTTTTGATAACTGCAGTTGTTGCTAAGCATCTCAACTTCATTTTGTAGGTAAATAGCACTGAACTTGTTACCGCTAATTCTCTCTCAGCATCTATTAAGTGTCCATATCGTGCATTTGTTTTTGACATGAGAGTTAAGGTTGACTTCCTCTTATGTTTCAGAAATGTGTCAAGGGAAGATTAGCTCAGGGGAAATACCTGTCATGAGCCATAGGGAAGATAGATAAGTGTGTACATCAACTAGAAATGTCTCAGCTAAAGAACTATCTAAAAAAATGAAGTCCAATTACCTGTCTATAAGTGGAAAACATGTTTTTTCAAGTCCATAAAACATCAAAAATATTTAGTGTACTGATTTTCTGTTTTAGAAAAAATTACATCAATTAACTGGCTTTCTGTCATTCTTAATTCCACTATTCCTAATTTGATTATTATTCATCTTGAAAGAGGTGACAGCAATTTTTTTTTCTTTTTCCAATTATGTATATCTACAGAAGTGATTATTCATTTGGGTACAGGTTTCCCTACTCTTCAGAATTTATTTTTTTAAAAGGCATTCAGTTCAGTTCAGTGTCTGACTCTTTGAGACCCCATGAATCACAGCACACCAGGCCTCCCTGTCCATCACCAACTCCTGGAGTTCACTCAGACTCACGTCCATCGAGTCCGTGATGCCATCCAGCCATCTCATCCTATGTCATCCCCTTCTCCTCCTGCCCCCAATATCTCCCAGCATGAGAGTCTTTTCCAATGAGTCAACTCTTCTCATGAGGTGGCCAAAGTACTAGAGTTTCAGCTTTAGCATCATTCCTTCCAAAGAAATCCCAGGGCTGATCTCCTTTAGAATGGACTGGTTGGATCTCCTTGCAGTCCAAGGGACTCTCAAGAGTCTTCTCCAACACCACAGTTCAAAAGCATCAATTCTTCGGCGCTCAGCTTTCTTCACAGTCCAACTCTCACATCCATACATGACCACAGGAAAAACCATAGCCTTGACTAGACAGACCTTAGTCGGCAAGGTAATGTCTCTGCTTTTGAATATGCTATCTAGGTTGGTCATAACTTTTCTTCCAAGGAGTAAGCGTCTTTTAATTTCATGGCTGCAGTCACCATCTGCAGTGATTTTGGAGTCCCCAAAAATAAAGTCTGACACTGTTTCCACTGTTTCCCCATCTATTTCCCATGAAGTGATGGGACCGGATGCCATGATCTTCATTTTCTGAGTGTTGAGCTTTAAGCCAACTTTAAGGAAACTTATATACCAGATTTTGAATAGAATTTCAGGGGATCATAAACCTACCTATCACATGTAGATGTCATTGTCTCAAAACATGTATTCTGGGACCTGTGTATAGTATTTTTGAGACCTGTGATCTCATCGTAATTAGTTTTCCTCACAAAGTCTGGCATAAGTTGACTCAAATATTTGCAGAATTGATTCACATAAAAGTAAAATAGAGTAATTTTTACTTGTATGATGTCAAGACCAATTATGTTAAAAAAAAGATATTCTGACCCCTAAAATAGAATAGAGTCCAGAAATAGGCCTCCACATATGTGGTTGATTGATTTTTAACAAAAGCACCAAAGTTCTTTAATGAGGATAGTATATCTATGCAATATATATTCAAAATATATGTACCCAGTATATCACCCAAGAAATTATAAGGCTCTGTGTCAGGAACTGGAGTCGAAGACCAACTATTAGAACAAAAGATCATCCTCATGCTTTTATCACTTAGGAACTTCCAAAGGTCTCAGGAACATGAGAGGAACTGGGAGGAGAGAGCCATATATATATTTTCCATTACCTTACAGGACACAAAATGAATAAACAATAAGTAAAAAGCACTGATGAATTAGCCTTATTAAAATTAAAAAATTCCTTTTTGAAATATACAATTAAGAAACAAAAGTGAAAGTCACAGACTGGGAGAAATTATCCTAAATAGAGTATTTGTACTAAGAATGTATAAAGAACTTTTACAACTCGATAAAAAGAGAATCAGCAATCTAATCAAATAAATGAGTAAAAATTAAACAGAAGCTTCACAGAAGAAGATAATCCAAAGAACACACAAATGATACTTAACCATCAAGAAATGATAATCAAAACCAAAACTGCAGTGAAATATCATCATACACCTGATGGAAAGGCTAAAATTAAAGCAGAGTGACAACATCAAGTGTTGGCAAGTGTGGAACAACCAGAACGCTCATCCATTGCTAGTAGGAATATAAAATAGCGTAGCCGTTTTAGAAAACAGATTGGTAGCTTGTGATACAGTGAAACACATAAGAACCATAGAACTCATACACTCTTACATTCCTAGGTAACTGCCAGAGAAATGAAGATACATGTCCATGAAAAGACTTGTGTTCAAATGTTTACAGTTATTTTATTCATGATAACCCAGACTGTAAAGAATCCAAATGTTCATGAATAGATGAAGAGAGTAGCAGATTATAGTATTTGCGTTTCATGGAATGCTCAGAAATTAAAAGGAACACACTACTGATAAATACAACATGGATGGGCCTCAAAATTGTGCTGAATGAAAGCTTGACATAGAAAAGTACCTATTATGTGATTGCATTTATATATGATATGATATTCTAGAACAGATGAAGTTGAAGCTGCAATGCTTTGGTCACCTGATGTGAAGAGCCAGCTCGTTAGAAAAGACCCTGATGCTGGGAGAGATTGAAGGCCAAAGGAGAAGGGGGCAGCAGAGAATAAGATGGTTAGATGGCATCATCGGCTCAACAAACATGAACTTGAACAAACTCTGAGAGATAGTGAAGGACGGAGGGCCCTGGTACGCTGCAGAGCATAGGGTCATAAAGCGTTGGACACACCTGAGCAACTGAACGAGTCTGCACACGGTCAGTCATGTCTGACTCTCTTGCGACCCCATAAACTGTAGCCCACCAGGCCCCTCTGTCCATGGGATTTTCCAGGTGAGAATACTGGAGTGGGTTGTCATCTCCAGGGGATCTTCCCGACCCAGGGATCGAACCTGCCTCTACCCTCATCTCCTGAATTGCAGGCGAATTCTTTACAGTTGAGCCATCAGGAAAACCCCCTGAACAACAACAGCTCTAAATAGACCTAGTGACAGAAATCAGCCGGAAGTTTTCTGAGGCTGAGTGTATGTACGGGACTAGGGAAGGGTGGGCTGCCGTCTGTGGGGTCACACAGAGCCGGACACGACTGAAGCGACTTAGCAGCAGCAGGGAAGGGTAGAGGGGAACTTATCTTGTATTTTGATTGGGGTGGTGGCTATATGGTGTGTATATATATGTGTGTGTGTATATTTGTCAAAACTCATTGGATTGGGCTTTTAAAATTGGTGTTTTATTTTATGCAACAATGCAGGTTTCCTAGTGCTGCCACTAGGTGGCTTAACAGTAAAGAGATACCTCACAGTTCTGGAGGCTGGAAATCCCAAATCAAGGTGCTGGCAGGACGGTGCTCCCTCTGAAGATTCTAGGCTCTTCCTTGGCTCTTCTTAGCTCCTGGGTCTGCCGGCAGTCCTTGGTGGTCCTTGACTAGGGGCAACACAACTCCAGTCTGCCTCCTTGACCTGGCCTGTTCTCTGTAGCCAGATTTCCCTCTTCTTAAAAGGACACCAGCCACTGGATTAGGGCCCATATCACTTCAGCTTCATTATACCTGCAAAGATCCTATTTCCAGATCAGGTCATGTACTGAGGTTCTGGGAAGACATACATTTGGGGGAGAATATTTTTGAGATACTGTTCAACCTTAATCAGTTACATACCTCATCAAAGTTGATTAACATAAGTAGGAAAAAGGATGAAAAGTGTTAGTCGCTCAGTCGTGTCTGACTTTTTGCAATCCCATGGACTGTAGCCCACCAGGCTTCTCTGTCCATAGAATTCTGCAGGCAAGAATACTGGAGTGGGTTGCCGTTCCCTTCTCCAGGGATCTCCTGGATCTAGGAATTAAACCCAGGTCTCCTGCACTGCAGGCAAATTCTTTACCATCTGAGCCACCAGGGAAGGGGAGGAAAAAAAAAAGATATCCTTTTGAAATGTTTTGTACTCTTGAAAAAGTCAGTACATTTGTACATTTTGTACTCTTGGAAAAGTCTATCACTTCAGAATTCTAGCCACCACCAGGTGCAGGTACCAACTTCCATAGTAGAGACATTTTCCCCCCTTAAGGGATACTTGTCCATTCTCAGATGAAAAATCATATTTGGATCGCTAATTACACTGCCCAATTAAGAGCAATAACTTGAACTGGCTTTCTAACACAAACCTTGTTAATAATGGTCCCAGGGTGGTTCTTTGGGTTCACGTGTTTCTTGTTAGTACTTATGAATGATGCCTCGGTAGTACCTAAGAATGACCACTCTGAATGGTACCCAGCAAGCCTGCTGATCACATCCCAACCCACAGTGCAGGTGTAGTCAGAGTCACTGGGACACGGAGCAGCCACTTGCTTGGCTGAGGGAGCAGCAAGGAGACGCAGCCAAGCAAAGGTCAGGTCGCGCTGCAGCAGCTTCTCACAGAGCCCCGTGCTTCCCTGCTCTGCTTCCTTGCATTGGCCAAGGCCGCTCCCTTTGCAGACCTTAGATGTGGCTCCGTAGAGAAGTTCTGCCGAGAAACGTGGTGCATGTCCACGTAACAGATGGACAGAGGCCAGAACACAGCATTCACATCCCACGTTGCAGGCTCCTTGTGTGAAGGGCTAGGAAGGGGCCCATAAAGCTGGCAGATAAGAATGAGTCAGCAACTGCAAGGAGAATGGCCTGAGTAGCTGTAGTGATTTCATTTTCCTTAACTAAGGGTTAGGAGGTGGGACTTCTGTGGATGAGCACCAGGTAGGAAAATGAAAGAGAAAGCTAAATATCAGTACGTGCGCTAAGTCCCTTCAGCTGTGTTAGACTCTTGTGACCCTATGGACTGTAGGCCGCCAGGCTCCTCTGTTCATGGAATTCTCCCGGCAGGAATACTCGAGTGGGTTGCCATTCCCTTCTCCAGGGAGTCTTCCCGACCTAGGGATCGAACCAGGATAAATAAGTATAAAAATAAGTATAAAACGGTATATTGATAATAGTAATAACAAATCGATGATATATATAGCAATTTTTAAAAGACTTGTTTTTGATGTGTACCATTTTAAAAGTCTTTATTGAATTTGGTACAGTATTGCTTCTGATTTATGTTTTGGTTTTTTGGCTGCAAGGCATGTGGGGTCTTAGCTTCCCAATCTGGGATCAAAGCTGTATCTGCAGACTGGAAGGCGAGGATCACTGGACCACCAAGGAAGGCCCACAGCATTTGTGGCTTAGAAACTGTTTGGTTGTTTAAAGACATTCTTGCATAAATTCGGGAGGGGAGCGGGACTTACTGGCCACACTTTGCAGGGAAGGGAGGTGGTTCATGACTCGCCCAAGCTAGTGAATGAAATATCTGAGACTCGAATATCATGTTTCTGCTCTGCCTTTTGCTTCTGTGAATATTATTGCTAAGCCTATGGTAATATTCCTACTGCTTGAGCTGGCACCTCACACAGAGGAGCTGTTCAAGAAATATTTAAGTGAATGAGTGAGTCATCAGCAGTGTTCAAGATATTCTATTTCCCTCTTTAACAAAACAGCATTCTGATACAGGAAACCCTGATGAAATAAACAGCTTTATTCACAGGTGGCATATGGATGAGACTCATGGTGGAAGTTTAGCAAAAGCTTGTTATATGAATAAATAGACATTTCTCAAGTACCCACCTTTATGAACAACACATTTAAAAGATTAAGGGTATATAATCAAAGCTGCCCTATATGTTATTCTCTCCTCTTAAGTCAAGTCTAAGTACAGCCCTGAAAATCTTCCGAATTGGCAAATACTGACGTTTCAGTGTTTGTTTCGGAGAAGGCAATGGCACCCCACTCCAGTACTCTTGCCTGGAAAATCCCATGGACGGAGGGGCCTTGTAGGCTGCAGTCCATGGGGTCACAAAGAGTTGGACATGACTGAGTGACTTCACTTTCACGCATTGGAGAAGGAAATGGCAACCCACTCCACTGTTCTTGCCTGGAGAATCCCAGGGACAGGAGCCTGGTGGGCTGCCCTCTATGGGGTCTCACAGAGTCGGACACGACTGAAGCGACTCAGCAGCAGCAGCAGAAGTGTTTGTTTCCTCTCCTAGGTGAAAGACAGCTATGTTGAACACAGAACTCAGCATTCTCAGCTTACTTATAACACTCTCTGCAAAGCCCCCTCTGTCTCTGTAAAATCTGGCCCCAAACCCAGCATGAATTCCCTGGTGGCTCAGATGATGAAGAATCTGCCTGCAATGCAGCAGACCCAGGTTTAATCCGTGGGTCGGGAAGATCCCCTGGAGAAGGGAATGGCAACCCACTCCAGTGTTCTAGCCTGGAAAATGCCGTGGACAGAGGAGCCAGGTGGGCTACAGTCCCTGGGGTCTCAAAGAGTCAGACACGACTGAGCGACTAATACTAAACCCAGCAAACAGAAGCTTTATGAGTTCAGGACAATGTCTGTCTCCAGTGATCAAGCATCCACAGAGAACACAGTGAATCATCGGCAATGAATTCCCGAAAGGATGCTACTGTGTGACACTGCTCATGGCATTAGAATAGCGAACACAGCACTTTTGGCAGGAGCCTACAGGCCATGAATGGAAAATTCTGAAATGAAACTGTTCCTCTGCTGGCACTTACCATTCAAATACTGAAGAAGAATTCATGAACACAGAACATTCCATATATTTTTATACTTTATAAATATAAAATATTTTATCAAAGTAAATGATGCTAATTTTGAAAGATAGTTGAATATTATTTTCACTCTGGGGAATAGCCAATGCCTGCAACAGGGAAACTTACTGGAAAAACAAACAAAAGTCTTCAGGACAGATTTCTGTGGATATGTTAAGACTCCAGTCACATTGATGGTGCAGAAAAACTGAAATTCTAAATAGCAACATTTACACGTAGCTTTTTATATTACATGTGTAGTTCTGCATGCTGAAATATTCTTTTTTTTTTTTTTTACAATTTTCTTCTCAATTATTTACATGATTAATCTTGGTATTTGAATGGTATAAATTAGTCTCTGATAGATAGAATGATCAGAGAAGGCAATGGCACCCCACTCCAGTACTCTTGCCTGGAAAATCCCATGGACGGAGGAGCCGGTGGGCTGCAGTCCATGAGGTCGCTAAGGGTCGGACATGACTGAGTGACTTCACTTTCACTTTTCACTTTCATACATTGGAGAAGGAAATGGCAACCCACTCCCGTGTTCTTGCCTGGAGAATCCCGGGGATGAGAGAGCCTGGTGGGCTGCCGTCTATGGGGTCACATAGAGTCGGACACGACTGAAGTGACTTAGCAGCAGCAGCAGATAGCATGATGGGCTTTCCTGATGGCTCAGGTGGTAAAGTATCTGTCTGTAATGTAGGAGACCTGGGTTTGATCTCTGGGTTGTGAAGATCCCCTGGAGAAGGCCATGGCTACCATTCCAGTATTCTTGCCTGGAGAATCCCATGGACAGAGGATCCTGGTGGCCTACAGTCCATGGGGTGGCAAAGAGTTGGACACAACTGAGCAACTAACACTTTTACTTTACTTCAGATAAAATGGTGAAGTAGACTGTTGATTATTTTTTCTACTCCCGAATACTTCCTTCTAGAAAGAGCTTTTTTTTTTCCCCTAGAAAGAGCATCTTTTAGTGCATTTCTCTCTCTTCATCCACACCCCTCCTCTCCTCCCCTCGTCATATCCCCAGATGCAGCTGTCAAGCACCTGTGTTTCCCAGGCACAGGGGTGGTCACTTGGTCCAGACCTTGCCAATCATTAGAGTGGCAATCATCTGCCTGCCTGCAGTGCTAGGGCCAAGTAAAGGCACCTTCCTCAGAGTGTGTCAGAGAAGTCTCCCTGGGAACTGCCTTCCCCAGGCCGCTGCAGGGCTGTGGGGTCCAGTTCACACCAGCTCCAGACATACTCTAATCTTGCTGAAACAGCTAATACGAGGGAGCAGTTTTGTACCATTGTCCTTGGTTTGAAAATGTGCTTTCTGATGTTCTTGATGTTTGACCTCATATGAACCCATAAATTTCCCATTATTGCTGAAGTTCAATTCTAATCCTCAGAAACTATTTAATAGAGACTCCATTAGACTGTTTGAAGCCTTCATGTTCAAATCACATCTCTCTGGACATGCTTGAAGGTTGGTCTAGAAAAGCTCAGGGTCCCTTCCAATTTATTTACAAGATCTCATGTTTTGTGGATTAAGATTTACTTTTCTAATTTACCTTCATATTTTGGATGATAAAAGTATTTTATGTAATTCTCCGCTGAGATATAGTATTTGTCAGTAGCAGAAGGAACAAATGTGAAGGATGTTCAAAAAGTGTGGAATGAGCATTTTGTGCCCTCAGCATTTTTGAAGTTGCACAATGTTCAGGGGCTCTATTTTTAGTGGCCTAAACTCTGAAGTTAATTTTGTTCAAAGAAATTACCTGAAATAGACTCTCTAATTCACTTTTTAAATCTGGTATTAACATTGAAATATAAACTAGAGAGGGAGGAAAATCATGTGACTGGGGCATTCTGCATATCCATAGATTCATGCTTATAGTTCATACTCATATTCGTAGCTACTATTCTTTAAATAGTATTTATCTACATTTATGTAAATGTTTATATAAATTGAAAGGGTTAACGTAAGGTATTCTCCTATATAAGAAAACTTCAGGTGATTTTCAAAACATTCTTTGTATAATTCAAGGCCTGACTTCATTATGACTTGAAGAAAAGCATTGCTTGATAGTTTTATTCAGCATATTAAAATTAATATTCCCTCAGTGGTTGATGAACCTCTAGAGAAGCAGGATAGAGTTAAAGAGCAAGAGCAGATTTGGACAACAGCCATTTTGAAAAGAAGAATAGAAAAATGATATATATTATTATATATACAATATATTATTATTCTGTATGGTTTTTCTCAGAACTCAGAATTTCTTAGAAAAAATACTCCAATAAATTTTTGAAATGCAATTGCAGGTAAAGAAGATGCAGAAATCAAATTGGCTCTTTGGGTTGTTGTCTAAACACATAATTTTGGGGTCTAATATATCCTATGGGATCTAAAGAGTCATTAAGAAACCATTTATCTACAAGAAGTATCAGCAAGAAAGCAATAAATCCAGATGGTTATAAAGTTTTATTGTAGGACATATTCAGTGATAAAGCATATCTAGTTTTAAATGAGAGTTGCAAATAAGCAGTAAAGCTATTTCATCTTAATTTACTAAGCGTTTTCCTTCTTGAAACTGAAGCAAAAACTCCAAGATATAAATTTCCAAAAGCTCACATTATAATTTAACCCGAATGCAGTAAACTTGACAAAAAAACATAAGACCATGTTTTAAAGAAGCTAAAGTAGAAGAAAAGTGTGCAAAACAAGAAGACTCATTTTGGTCCATTTCCCCTCCCCCTGCACTGGATAAGGGTATGTGTCCAAGAATATGAGAAAATGTGTCTGCTTGAGATCTACAGATAACATGAAAAATACTGATGGTTTTGTGGAATAATCAGCCTGAACATATGGTTGGGAAGGCAGTGGCTTAGCAATCAAAATATCCTTGCTATGATAAGAAAAACTTCCCTGTCATATGATTTTGATACTTTCCTAAAGCAGCTGACATAGTTTAGTCTTAAGAACTTCTCATTTTACCTAGAGAAATCTAGTTATTTTTGCCACCCTGCATCATGTCCTTCCTTCTGATAATGATTCATAGTACCCTCCCCTCTCCTATTCTCATTCCATGGGCTTCAAGACAATTGACACCACCCCTGGGCTTTGGGGGAGGAGTGAGTGAACAAAACGAATAGCAAATTCTAACAACTTGATTACAGTGATTGGTTCAGGGTGGACCAGTGATCACATCCAGCCAACCAGGGCCAAGGAAAGTCAACACTGGAACTATTGTTTTTGGTTTCCAGGAAGGTTTTCTCTCATTGTATCCCCTCCATTTGATATACTGTATGCATTGTATCCCTTTCCCACCTGAAATTAAAGGGGTGTGAAATTAGTCTACTCTAAATTGTTCAGCTACATGAGCCAATATAGTTTTTAAATTCAAGTTAGGAGTTTGAATTGGATTTTCTGTGGAGTGCAGCAGATGGAATTCTTATCGATCCTTGTTGCTGCCACCAGACCAAACCTGGGGGTCTGTTCACTCATGCTCTGTAAGCCAATCGACTGGCACTGGATTGTGGCGAAGCGAAGTACAGCATTTATTGCAGGACACCAAGCAAGGAGTCCAGGGAGCTAGTGCTTAACAGCCCTAAACTCTCCAATGGCTTCTGGGAAAGGTTTTAAAAACTAGGTGAGGGAGCAGGGTTGTGGGGTGCCTAATCAGCACATGAACATTCTGATTGGTTGATGATGAGGTAATTGGGGAGTCAGCACCATCAACTTTCTGGTTCCAATCTGTCTGGGGTCTTTGAGTTTTCTGGCAGCATGCAGTTAAATTTTTCCACTGATGGATGCTTCAGTATCCACAAAACAGCTCAAAGGACATGACTCAGAATATTATCTATAGCCCTGGAGGAGGAACTAAAGGTCCTTGGCTTTGTGTAATGGCTGACCTGTTAATATTTTGTCTTGCTTGACTGCTTTCCTTTGTTTCTGCATTTTCCTTCTTCTCTGATTAAATTTATTCTTTGGAACTCAGAGAAAGTCTGAGAGGCTAAAGTTGGGCTTTTTTGTTTGTCTTGTTTCATTTATTTATTTAAAATAAGCAGGCAGAGGACATGGCTTGTGGGGAGAGGGATCTGTCCTGAGAAGGCCCCCATAGGGTCCAGCTCTGTTACATTGTTCAGATAGAAATCAGCTGGGGAGGTTGTTAAGATTACAGATTCTCAGACCCCACCCTAGACCAACTGGATCAGTATCTTTAGAATTGGAGCCTGAGTTTTGATATTTTAACAAGATTTCCAGATGGATTTTATAATTACTTAACTTTGAGAAACACTCTGAAAGAATTTGTTAGGACCAGTACTTGAATGTTATTCAGTTTGGTGATAAAAAACACATATTTTAGAAATGACAGCGTGGGTTCAAGGTCCGGCTACATACAGACTAACTAGGTGACCTTTGGCTAAGTACATCATTACTCTAGTTTGAATTTCCTCATCAATAAATAGAAACAGCAGTGTTTCACACATTACACTGTTGTTTTATGCAGCAAATGAGATAATGTATCCAAGGTTCTTAATGTAACATGTACATCGTGAGTATTTAATTTCATTAGTGTTTATTATGTTATTGCATTTACTATCAGAGAAAGGCAAACTCTTGTGGAACATTAGGAAAAGCTCAACTTTGGAACACTTCGCAACAGAAAGTAAATCAGATAGAATTGAACAGTGCTATATGACCAACATTTTGATAGATAGTTTAATTTTTACCACATTTTGGCTCTTGACTGCATGTAGCACTTTGTTATTCATAGGTGATGCAATCTAAAATTTAAGTTTATTCGTTTACTCAATAATTTCATGCATTTGTTCAGTCAGTCAGTCTGACCTCCACGTTCAGGCTCACAGTGAAAGGCCATTGATTCTATAAAACACATGTGAAAAGCCCAGAAGTTTAGTTTGAAAGGAATCGCCTTTCATAACGTCAGATCTGAGGAGGGTCCTGGTTTGATTCAAGAGAATCAGATCTTGTTACTGGCTATGTAGTCTGACCTACAGGGTCTTCTGTCTCACTTAGTTGGATAAATGTGTGAAAAAAATATCAGGATAAAGTTTTATTTAGCATTACTATGTAGCAGAGTGAGCACTATATTATAATCAATCAGTTCAGTCGCTCAGTCGTGTCCGACTCTTTGTGACCCCATGGACTGCAGCACGCCAGGCCTCCCTGTCCATCACCAACTCCCGGGGTTTACTCAAACTCATGTCCATCGAGTTGGTGATGCCATCCAGCCATCTCATCTTCTGTCGTCCCCTTCTCCCACCCTCAATCCTTCCCAGCACCAAGGTCTTTTCCAGTGAGTTAGTTCTTCACATCAAGTGGCCAAAGTATTAGTTTCAGCTTCGACATCAGTCCTTCCAATGAATATTCAGGAGTGATTTCCATTAGGATTGACTGGTTGTATCTCTAGAACAAGGGACTCTCAAGAGTCTTCTCCAATACCACAGTTCAAAAGCATCAATTCTTTGGTGCTCAGCTTTCTTTATAGTCCAACTCTCATACCCATACATGGCTACTGGAAAAACCATAGCTTTGACTAAATGGACCTTTGTGGCAAAGTAATAGCTGGGAATATAATTCCTTCTATTGAGAGAATGGTCTTTAGGGAGAAGGAGACTTAATTAACTGCTTAGGTTAGGACATAAGAGCCTAGAGCTCTGTCTACAATAAGCTGAACTATGAAGGAGTCAGTAATGCTTACCTGAAGGAAAAGAAGATAAAGATTTATATATTTTCCACCTGGAAGTATGTAATAGAACAGTGAAGAGACCAGGAGGGCAAGGGAAAGAGAGAGGAGTTTGAGACATAGTGTATGGATGTGATATCAGAGTCTGTGAGTCTCTCCTTCTGATAAAATGGCCACAGAACACTTAAATTGGAATGTTCACATCACCGCAGTTAATGTAAAACCTTCTTCGGCCTTCTCTTTCCTTCCTGTCCTCACTTCAGTCTCAAGAGACGTGTACCACTTACACTCTATTTCTTTGTTTTTAACGAGACAGTCAAGGAATTACCTAATGAACCTAACCACCCATGAACACGAGCTTGAGCCAATAGTTCAGACTCCCTGCCTCTGGAAGTTCACAGAAATTTTGGGAAGGACCTTGAATCCTAATCAGGTATGGAATTTCCAATAAAATCCCCTCCAGGGCCTCCTCTTGCTTTTATTTTTGATGTTACAGTTTTCTGGACACACATATTGATAATTTATACCACTATAGCTTTGTAAGCTATAAAATAGTACTTTATAACTTATAAACTGTATTTATATGTGGTATTTAATTCAATCCACATAAGAAATCTATGAAGTATGCATGCTGGATTTTATCACCCTGTGTTATAGATGAAAATAAAGCAAAACAAACTCAGACTCAGAGAAGTTAGGTATCTGTTCAATGCTCAGTGACTGGTAACTCAAGGTTATTCTTTTTTCTTTTTTTATTGTGTTAAATGAAATACACATAACAAAATTTACTATCTTAACTGTTTGTAAGAGTACAGTTCAGTGGTATTAAATATTTTCACACTGTTGGGCAGCCATCTCCATAACTATTTGTCTCCATAAGTCTTCATCTTGTAAAACTGCAACTCTATAGCCATTAAGCAATAACTCCACCTACCCCTCACCTCCCAGTCCCATTCTGCCTCTAAAGTTTTTGCTACTCTAAATATCTCATATAGGGGGAATCGTACTTGGACTTAGGACTGTCTTTTTGTGGCTGGCCTGTTTCATCTAGCATGATATCTTCAAGGTTCATCCTCCCTGTACGATATGCCAGAATTTTCTTCCTTTTTAAGGCTATCTCAGTTGATAAAGAATCTGCCTGCAATGCAGGAGACCCTGGTTGGATTCCTGGGTCAGTAAGATCCACTGAAGAAGGGATAGTTTACCCACTCCAACATTCCTGAGCTTCCCTTGTGGCTCAGCTGGTAAAAAATCTGCCTGCAATTCAGGAGACCTGGGTTTGATCCCTGGGTTGGGAAGATCCCCTGGAGAAGAGAAAGGCTACCCACTCCGGTATTCTGGCCTGGAGAATTCCATGTATAGTATAGTCCATGAGATCGCAAAGGGTCGGACACGACTGAGTGACCTTGAGTTCACTTCACCAATGTTCTTTTATATGTATATACCAAAGTTTTGCTTATCCACTCATCTGTTGATGGGATGCAAGTTGCTTCCATGTGTTTAGCTCTTGTGAGTAATGCTGCTGTGTATAAATATGTTTTTGAGATCCTGCCTTCAATTTAAAGATTAATTCTTTTGACTGGGAGCTGTACCATTCCCGGTTCATCTCGCAGGTGCCGAACTAGGAGGGCCCATAAAAATCCCACCACAACTGTGATCTGATCTTCTAGATGACAGCCAAGACTGCCATCTACTAGTCATACCTTTATGCACTTGCACCCAACTTGTCTGTGCAGTGACATTGACACTTCTGACTTTGCTTATCTCCACCAGAATGTCTCTTCTACTCTCTTTGAATTTGGTGTCTGTTTTTCTCCTTTTTCCTTGCATTTTAGGCCTCACGGTCTTGGTGACCGAGTTTTGCTCAGTCTTGGCCTATTGGTTTCCGGTGCGTGCTGTAACAAATTGTCATACATTTAGTGGCTTCAAATGACAGACACTTATTCTCCCACAATTCTGCAAGCCAGAGTTTGAAATCTGAGTTGAAGTCAAGACTGGTGGCAGGGCTGCGCTCAGCCAGACTCTCCAGGGGAGGACCCATGCTGTGCCTCTTTCAGCATCTGGCGGCTGCCAGCATTGTCTGCCCTGTGGCCGCATCACCCCAGTCTCTGCCTCTGCTGTCAAGCCATCTCCTTCACTTCTGCATCTGTGTCAAATTGCCCCGCACCTCTCTTTTTTATAAGGATGTGTGTGATTGCATTGAGAGCCCGTCCAAATAATCCAAGATAATCTCCCAATCTCAAAATCCTTAATCCCATCAGAAAAGACCGCTTTTCTGTTCCAAACAAGGTATGTGCAGCTTCCAGGCTAGGACCTCAGCTCTGGGCATGGTTACTCAGCCTATGATATTCAGTCCTCTTGAATGAAGATACTGCATGTCCTTCTGCTTTCTGGTCCCGGAGAGCTCTGTTTCTGGCTCCAAACCAGCGCAACCCCCACACTTATGCGACACTCTCTAGAGAGTTTGACTATTGCTCCTAGCCCGCAGGTCCTTTCTTTAAACCACACTGCTGTTTCCTCTGAAAATGTGTGTTATGGTTATTGAGTCGCTCAGTCGTGTCCACCTCTTTGCGACCCCACGGACTGCAGCACGCCAGGCTTCTCTGTCCTTCGCTATCTACTGGAGCTTGCTCAAACTCAAGTCCATCGAGTCAGTGATGCCATCCACCCATCTCACCCTCTGTCCTCCCCTTCTCCCTTGCCTTCAGTCTGCCCCAGCGTCAGGGTCTTTTCCAATGAGTTGGCTGTACGCATCAGGTGGCACAAACCACTGGAGCTTCAGTATTGGAGCTGAAAATTTATGGCACAGGTGAATTTGACTTGGAAATCTAGGTTTCTTAGAAGAATCATTGTATGGGGACTTTCGAGTATTTTAACCTGTAAGATCCAATTACACTTCACATCCCC
>SJYX01009710.1:259793-320395 GCA_006410675.1 Oreotragus oreotragus | reverse complement strand
GCAGCATGCATGGCGAGATGCAGCATGATCTGACCCAACTGCGACTCCCTAACATCTTCATTCTATTCTTCTCTCTGGCTCAGTGAAGGGCTCCTGCGCTTGTCATATGTTCATCACCTGGATAAACCAAGTTCTCTCCCAGGCTGGGGGTGTGCTCAGTTTTTCCCTCCATCTGGAATGTTCTATGTTCCCAATATTCACTGGATTACTCCTTTCTATCCTGTGGTTTCAATGTCACCTCCATGAAGAAGTCTTTCCCTATTGAAACTGTCTCCAACAAAAATTATGAATAATCTTTAGAGATATGTCTATATTACAGTTCGAAGCATTCATTACAATTATAATTGTTACACCAATCTGTTCTTTATCTCCACGAGCAAATCGTAAACTCCATGAAGACAGAGATCACATTCATGTTGATGACTGTTGTTTCTCCATTACTAGTTCAGTTGTTGGTGCATAGTTAATATTCAGCAGACATTTGTGAATGAAAGAATAAAACTTTATATTCAGTGGTTCCTTATTAGTAACAATATCTTAGATCACCATTATGGAACCACTGACTTTGTAAATGTTATTTCATACTTTTTTCCTCTCACAAACAATATACCCCAAACAAAGCAAAACAGAACAAAACTCCCTCGGAAATACTAGTTCCAGTTTTTGTCCTATAAATTCTTACCTTTATAGCTTTTCGTTCATATGAAAACTCCTTTTATCTGTACAGCCCTTTTCCATCTATAAAGGTTTTGGTTTTATTTATTATTTAAAGCCCTTTGACATACCATGTTCCCTATGAGACTTCTGTGAACCTTAGTTTGATACTCCCTGTTCTGCTGGAATTTTGCCTCTGTGCGTGCATGCTAAGTTGCTTCAGTCATGTCCGACTCTTTGTGAGCCCATGGGCTGTAGCCTGCCAGGCTCCTCTGTCCATGGGGATTCTCCAGGCAAGAACACTGGAGTGGGTTGCCATGCCCTCCTCCAGGGGATCTTCCCAACCCAGGGATTGAACCTGTGTCTCTTACGTCTCCTACCTTGGCAGGTGTGTTCTTTACCACTAGCACCACCTGGGAAGCGCTCTCTGTCTAAATGTATCTGTCTTATTTGAGCTGTACTCACCTATATACCCACACACATATATATATGTATATATATAGATACATACATACATTCTTTTTCCTGTTAGTGAAAGATATACAGATTTACCCTTTGGTTTCCTGGTACCCCTAGAAGGCACTTAATAAATACTGGTTGTATACATTAAGAAAAGGAAAAAAATATGATACCATTTATTTGAAAATTTTTTCTAAATCTACATGCATACTACAAATTATACCTATAATGTTAGAACCACACCTGAATGACACATTTGTTAAATTCTTATTTATATATTTTAAATGCATGAAAATGTTCACAGATGTCAAGGAGAAAGATGGAGTATAGAGGCTTTCAGAAGTAGCATTCAGTAGACTTTTGACAAGTACTGGAAATTGTAGTAGGAGCTTTACTTACGTTGCCCAATATAAATTAAACCCTACAGTATATACATCTACAGTAAATGTGATTGTTGATTTTTTTAGAAACATCCTATTTCAGGAAGAAGTGGGAATAATTAGCGACAAATAAGGAGCCACGTCTACAAAATAAAATCCTGCCATTGTTAAGAGTGTTCCAGACCAAAGAACAGTTTCCCCCTGAATAAAAAGAAATGTCACTGAGGGAAACTGCCACAGAGTCAAAGAATAGCACAAGAATTAAATCCTTAAGAAATATTAAGAAGGTGAAAAATTATTCTACTAAGGGGTATTTTGTCAAGCTTACATGAAGAGTCAGGAAAGACATTAGCAAAGACAGGGAAATTAAAGCACTGTCATTAATCTATAAGGAAGAATGTTAATTAAAACCTGAAAGGAATCTGGGAAAAAATTACTTCTGCTATTTATTTCAAGAAATCTTTTGAACTGCTAATGAGAGCATTTGGATTATCTCAGGAATAATTGCCTTCATATTTATTGTATCCAATTATGACTTTTCAAAGTTAAGGTGAAGGAGAGAGAGAGTCAGAAATGAAAGGAGATCCTTCTCTTTACAGTAAGATGGAAAGAATAAATTGGTAAATAAGAAATAGGTGAAGACTACTTAGGTAAATAGAAATCAGGGCAAAACCTGTGTGCTTAGAAGATGCCTATGTTCCCCCCGCCCCGCCCAGGGGCTTGGGTGGGGAGGCGGATGCCTACCTGGGTGCTGGGGTGTGTCTAGTGAGGAAGACCCAGAGGCTGCCCTCTGAGACCCTTCCCACCTGTTCTCTTTGCTAAATTGGACATGCAATGTTCTTTTTAACATTAAAAAAATTCTACTGGAGTATTAGTTACTTTACACTGCTGTGTCAGTTTCTGCTTGTACAAAGTGAATCAGCCATACGTATCATATATCCCTTCTTTGGATTTCCTTCCCATTAGGTCACCACAGAGCATCAGGAAGACTTCCCTGTGCGGTACAGCAGGTTCTCATTGGTTATCTCTTCTCCACATACTATCAGTAGTATATGTGTGTCAGCCCCGGTCTCCTCATTGGTTATCTCTTCTCTATATACTATCACTAGTATATATGTGTCAGCCCCAGTCTCCCGATTCTTCTTCCCCTTCCCCCTTTGGTATCCATGTTTCTCTACATTTGTCTCTCTTTCTGCTTTGCAAACAAGTTCAGCTGTACCCTTTTCTAGATTTCACATATACGCATCGATATACAATATTTGTTTTTCTCTTTCTGATGTACTTCACTTTGTATGATGGTCTCTAGGTCTACCCATGTCTCTGCAAATGGCCCAATGTTTTCCTTTTTATGGCTAAGTTAAAGAAAAAAAAAAGGGGGGCTTCCCTGGTGGCTCAGCTGGTAAAGCAGTGTGGGAGACCTGGGTTTGATCCCTGGGTTGGGAAGATCCCCCTGGAGAAGGGAACAGCTACCCACTCCAGGATTCTGGCCTGGAGAATTCCACGGGGTCACAAAGAGTCAGACACGACTGAGTGACTTTCACACACACAAAAAGAAAAAAAACCTCGTAGTCAACCATTACAGTGGCATCTGGAGAGTTGCCCCTACAGTGAACCCAACTTTCCCATTATTATATCTGCAGACTTAGGGAAAATATAACAGAAGGCGGAAGAGAAAGAGGAGAGGGAGAAAAGAAGACATTATTACTGAAAAATAGGACCTCTCCACCAAACCAGAAAGGTTTTTTTTTTTCTTTTTCCCTAACTGTAAGACCAATAAGATTCAAGAAAGCATAATCGATGGGCTATTCTAACCAGATTGCCAGTGATCTTATACAAAATGATCTTCAGACCATAGGCAAAAAGTTTACATCAACCAGAGATCCAGGCAAGTGTCAATCTGGCTCCCTTAAAAAGCATCAGGCACGCAGGAGTTGTTCATTCCTTCCTCTAATCTGTTTCTCCGCTACAATCAGTTGTTTAATGCAGACTTTCAGAACAGAACTGGGCACTTGGGCACAATTTCTCATCTTTACACTATTTCAGGTAGACGTAGAAAAGAGAAAGGGTGTTTATTCTTGAACTTTGCTTTTTCCTACACTCCATTTGGCGATCAGGTTAAAAAAAAAAAAAGTCTGTTGAACAGAAGGGGTCATAAAATGGGGCAGGAGCAATTCAAATGAACAGAAGATCGATCTGAATAGATCTTTCTTCATTTCAGATTTAATAGATTCAAAATACTTAAATCTAAAATAAAGGTTAAATCTAAAGTAGTGAGCCATAACAAGCTTATAGGATAATCCTGTTACAAAACCAGAAGGAGGTTCTTTCATAGAAAACTGATATTTTCAAATTTATAAAGAAATATCAGCTCTCAAAGAGAATTGGAATATATGGGTAGAAAGAACAGGATGGGATAAAAAGACAGCAGGATGAAATAAAGAAGGCAGTGAGTAAAAGGAAGAATTGCAATAAAATGGAAAATGCAAGTGCACAATGGAAACCATTACTGAAAGCAGTGAAAGAGTGAACTTTACAGAAAGTAGAAGCAGCGATGTGGACGGCCAACCTGAGAGGACGCAAGGAGTGTTCAAAGAGCAGGGCCTGAGAAACAGCGAGAAGTGTAACGGTAGAATGGAAATCAGGGAATATCTTTAAGAATTACAGATACATCTTTAAAACACATCAAAATAAATGGAAAGAAGCAATTCATGAATGAAAGAAAATTTCCATGAAAGAGAGGCAATGTCAGCCTTTCTGGATTCCAGCTTTGGGTCAGCCTCTCTGACTTGCCACTTTCTTCTAAATCGATTAAATTCTCTTACATGTGTTTTAATGGGATCTGCTATCTATCTTCATTGTAGCATTTTTGGGTATTTAAGATAGAGAGTGGGGCTTCCTTGGTAGCTCAGATGGTAAAGAATCCACCTACAATATGGGATCCCTGGGTTGGGAAAAATCCCCTGGAGAAGGGCATGGCAACCCCTCCAGTATTCTTGCCTGGAGAACTCCATGAACAGAGAAGCCTGGTGGGATACAGTCCATGGGGTTGCAGAATTGGACACAACTGAGCAACTAAGCACAAGATAGAGAGTATATCATTCTTTGACTACTCCAAAGTCCTTTTCATAAAAATATTTGCAGTGAAAGAGTAGTTTGTTTGCCCCCTAACTTTGTCTTGTCTAGATCAAACACCAGTTTTATTTTTTTCAAGTAACCAGTTTTCCATGGAGATAGCATCTCTGATTATTTCTGTGAAAGCATGACATTCTTCTGTAAGAGATGACAATGGAACTTGAATGTGTGAGATAAAGTAGACTGCCATGGACATATTACTTCTAGTTCATGCCTATCAGTTTAACATGTTGGTGCTGACATGCTTCTATTTCAAGAATCATAGAATAAATGTCAGCATTTATAGAAGGTGACTCTGGAATATCCTTATTTGGAGCTTTAAAAAATTGTGGTAGAATATATTGATACTTTGGAGAAGGAAATGTCAACCCACTCCAGTGTTCTTGCCTGGAGAAGCCCTGGCAGACTACAGTCTATGGGGTCGCAGGGAGTTCGACACAACTGAGCGACTAACACACATACACACACCCACACATATTGATACTTAATGTATAATTGACCATTTTAGTATTTCAGGTGTAATGTACAGTTCAGTAGCATTGGGTTCACATTGTACCACCATTACCACCATCCATCTCCAGAACGTTTCTCATCTCCCAGAACTGAGACTCTGTACCTATTAAGCAATTACTCCTCACTCCCCTATCTTCCCAGCCCCTGACCACCGCCATTCGACTTACTGTCTTTCTGAATGTGACTCCTCTAGGCACCCCATATAAGTGGAACCATACCCTGCTCTTTTGTGATGAGCTTATTTCTCTTTGCATGATATCTTCAAGCTTCATCCATGTTGTAGCATGTGTCCAAATGTCCTTCCTTTCTAAAGGTGACTAATATTCCATTATATATAAGGTATATATAGTATTTCGTTTATTCAGTTGTTGAGTATTTGGATTGCTTTCACCTTTTGGTGTATAGTGAATAATACTGCTATGAACATGGGTATCCAACTATCTCTTAACACTTTAATTTTAATTCTTTCCATGGAGAAGTGCTCAGAAGTGGAATTGCTGGATCATATAGTAGCTCTAAGGTTTACCTAGTGGTTCAGCATTAAAGAATCCACCTGCCAATACAGGAGGCACAGGTCTGATCCCTGGGTCGGGAAGATCCCCCGGAGATGGAAATGGTAACCCACTCCCGTGTTCTTGCCCGGGAAACCCCATGGACAGAGGAGCCTGGCGTGTCACAGTCCACGGGGTCCCAAGAGAGCTGGACACAGTTTTGTGACTAAGCTCTGTGTTGAACGTTGAGGAACCATCCTACAGTCTTCCCCACTGACTGCCCCAGATTCTATTCCAACTGCCAACACACAAAGGTTCCAGTTTCTCTAGGCTCTTGGTGATCTTAACCATATTTCTGTTTGTTTGTTTAGGTGGAATGATTATGAGTTGGAGAAGATAAGAGCTGGTGGCCTTAAAAACCCCACCTGTCCTGTCATTGGTGATGCACAGTCTTCAAGCAAACTCACCAAGTGGTTCTCTGCTTACCTCAAAGCATGGGTAAACCTTTTATTAACCCATCATTTTCTCTTAAAGAATAGATTATATGCCTAAACTTGACCCTTTTGTACTCACAGCAATATATTTTCCAGTGCATATGTGTCCCCACGTGACATGGCAGGAACGAAATATCTTGAGGATGGAGAGTATCATGCTTATTTCCTTTTGGTGTGTTGCCGTGGGTGCAGAATTAGTAGGGCCTTTGTCTTGGGTTGCTGCTCCTGCCACTAAGTCACTTCAGTCGTGTCTGACTCTGTGCGACCCCATAGACGGCAGCCCACCAGGCTCCCCCGTCCCTGGGATTCTCCAGGCAAGAACACTGGAGTGGGCTGCCATTTCCCTCTCCAATGCATGAAAGTGAAAAGGGAAAGTGAAGTCGCTCAGTCATGTCTGACTCTTCACGACCCCATGGACTGCAGCCTACCAGGCTCCTCCGTCCATGGGATTTTCCAGGCAAGAGTGCTGGAGTGGGGTGCCATTGCCTTCTCCGAGTTGTCTTGGGTTAAGCCCCTTAAAAAGTCCTTGATGTGAAGATTTGTGTAAAAGTGAGTTATCATGAAGTGCTCCCAGGAGAAATCACTAGTGGGATGGGAGAAGATGGAAAGAGAAAGGAGGTGAGCCAAACATGGGTGCTACTTCTAGGGTGCAATATTGTGGAGCAGTATCTCCCCATGGGGGGCTTCCCAGGTGCCTCAGTGACAAAGAATTCTCCTGTCGATGCAGGTGATGCAGGCGATGTGAGCCTGATCCCTGAGTTTGGAAGATTCCCCTGAAGGAAATGGCAACCCGCACTAGCATTCTTGCCTTGGAAATCTCTTGGACAGAAGAGCCTGGCAGGCTGCAGTCCACAGAGGTCTCGGAGTCAGACACGACTTGGCCACTGAGCACGCAGCCATGCATGTTCGACTCCCCACTGAGTCACTCTGGTTCAGCCCTGCCTGAGGCTCTGGAAATAAGCTGGCCTACACTGCAGTATATTCAAAAGCAGAGACATTACCTTGCTGACTAAGGTCCACCTAGTCAAGGCTGTGGTTTTTCCTGTGGTCATGTATGGATGTGAAAGTTGGACTATGAAGAAAGCTGAGTGCCGAAGAATCGATGCTTTTGAACTGTGGTGTTGGAGAAGACTCTTGAGCGTCCCTTGGACTGCAAGGAGATCCAACCAGTCCATTCTGAAGGAGATCAACCCTGGGATTTCTTTGGAAGGAATGATGCTGAAGCTGAAACTCCAGTACTTTGGCCACCTCATGCGAAGAGTTCTCATTGGAAAAGACTCTGATGCTGGGAGGGATTGGGGGCCAGAGGAGAAGGGGCCGACCGAGGATGAGATGGCTGGATGGCATCATGGACTCGATGGACGTTGAGTCTGAGTGAACTCCGGGAGATGGTGATGGATAGGGAGGCCTGGCGTGCTGCGATTCGTGGGGTCACCAAGAGTCGGACACAACTGAGTGACTGAACTGAACACTGCAGAGTTGCCTCAGTCAGGGCCTGGGGGCGTGAGCATTTAACAGTGTTGGTAAGAACCGATCTGGAATTCACAGTTCTCCTGTGTGTGTAGGCAAAAAAGCCAATTCTGGCAACGGGAGGGCAACCTTCTAGCAGACTTGGGTATTGGCTGTTGGGATAGAAACCTGACTGGGTGTGTGCTTGAAAACAGCAGAAACAGCCAAAGGAATGTGCTAGAGGACTGACGGTCTCTGCTGTTGCTGTTGTTTAGTTCCTAAGGCGTGTCCGAGCCCATGGACTCTAACCCTCCAGGCTCCTCTGACGGACCCTGATCCATATGTCCAAAAAGGCAGCATGTATCCTGAGGAGGACGAACGCAGACAGGCAAGGGTTCGGGGTGTGCTCATTTCATATCAGTTCTTTGCTATAAATAACATGGAGGAAGAACTTTGTATCAAAACTTTATTTATTAAACAAAAAAATGCACCATTGGAATAACATTTCTATAAAAAATGAATATGAGACTGTTCTACAGTGATTACAAAACCCCTTTTTCCTCGTGTAGTAGTATACAAGATCGTGTGTAGAAACAGTCATTGTTTTAAACTGTAAGCAAGTTTCCTTTCTCATAGAACAAGATTTACACTTAAATATTGCAATCACTAGTCTAATTTGGTTAACAATGCTAGAGTCTGACAATTTAAAGAAACTCTTTGTGGGCTCAAAATACCTTTTTTCTTTTTTTGAAATTAAAAGGCATTTTGTAGCAACAAAAAATTTCTTTTTTCCACTAAGGCTAGTTAAAGCTGTAGTATACCCACTTCTACCAAATAAACCTACCACTAGCACACTAACAATTTGAATCGCAAAGCCCTTGGAGAGAATGAGTAGCATCTGATCTGAAAAATGCCATTGGAATATTGTAGGTTTGGTGGTAATCAAGTTTGAGTGACCCTGGCAAGGGAGAAGGCGGTGATGACGGAAATTCAGTGGGGGCTTTGCCTGGGCATACCCTCATACTCAGCAGTGGACAATTCATTTCCAAAGTGGTCCCTCTAAGCTATGGAACACTGCAGCTTTAACAGCCATATCTAGATTCCCAACCAGGTCTCCCTTTGTATCATAAATTATCCAAAAAAGAAGCCACTCTAAATAATAAATTAAATATTACTTATAAAAAGTACACCCCAGACCCACCCACCCAGCACCCCCCCAAACAAGCTGACAATTCACAAAGTTCTGAATCGTCAGGTTTACCCTACAGTAATAGAAAAACAGCATTTCTCCTTCTCCCTAACCTTCCTTTCTTGCATCTGAGAACACACGCTCAGCACACACTGAGATCCCTTGGCCCATGTATCTGTGTTCGCGACATCTTGTAGAGTTTTGCTGTTCCTCTCCAACTAACAAAAAATCAGAGCATGACAATGCACAGAGGCTCTCTACTGAGAGCAGGAACAGTCCTTCAGAGAGTGCAGCAGAAATCCAGCAAGGGAACATTACCCAAGAGTGGCAATGGAGAGCCCAGACACAGTCTTAGTGTGTGCGCTTCTGTTTGATCTCACTGACCAGGAAATACTCAGGCATTTCTTTTCAGCATCAGGACATTTTGGAAGCAGGTATTTCAATAGCAAGTTACACTGACACATGGGATAGCACGTATTTTCGAATGCAATGGAATATCATACAAAACATCTGTGATTTTTTCCAAGGCCTGACTTAATTGGAAATCAAGTGAACAGCGTTTCTGTACACTAGGAAAGTGACTTCTGAAAGTTATCAGAGAAATACAAATTATTTTAAGTCAAAGGTTGCTTTGAAAATATTTAAAAAGAGATAGTAGGTTTGAGTGTACGACCAACTGCTCTGCTGCTCTGTATTTTTGGGGCTTCTCTCTTGTGTATGTGGGTGATGAATATGTGAGGATATTAACCTCTGGCCTTAGGGATGGTCTGCATTTAGATGAAGTAAATTGGTCCAGGAAGGGAAAGCGACCTCATTCTGCATCTATTTTAAAGTTCCGACTGTTTTGTTTTTGATAAACATGTGTCAAACTAGGGATTATTCTATTTTTTTTTTCTTTCTCATGAACTAGAAATGGACATTCTGAAATTACAAGGAGTCAGTCTGGAACACAGCTTTTTATACAAAAGGTAAGGCGATCGCTTTATAGTTGGCTGTTTTGGGGGGTGGGGTGGTTAGAATTTCAGGTCAGCAGCCATGTGCGAGACACTCTGTTATGTTTGGAGAAGGCCTTAAGACATTTCTTTAAACAGGGTCAATAGACAGTTGTATCACAAGAGTAACTAGGAATGAGTAACCATTTTCAAGCACAGACTACGAAGGCTTCCCGAAAGACCTGTACTTAGATTCTTTATGAGAAAAGCCAGTGAGTGCCAAGCATTATAGTTTCCAAATGTCTGGAATGACACACTAATGCTGGACCTTCATAGGTCTTAGCCAATGCAGGGGACGAAAACATGTATGTCACTGGGAATGACCCTTATTTTGAAGAGAATAATGTTATATCCAACCCCTCCTAGGAAGCCTTAATAAATTCACCTCCTATATTCCTGCCCTTGCTTGACTTTATCCAGCTTGTTCAATTCTTTGCACACTTTATAATATCCAAATGTAAAGTTCCATTATTTAAATGCTCTAGAAGCTTATAGCTCTGTTCTGCAAAGAGCTGTGACTGGTTTCTTACTGAGAGTGAGTCACTAAGAACTATTTAACTTTTGGCTAGAGCATCCTCCAAGTGTTCTGTCCATTTTGAACTATCTGCATTTTTGTGAGTTTCTCAAATGCAGAACTTCCTAGAGGAAAGTAAATAACGTTCTTATCAGCATGAAATACCAAAGAAACACACCAAGCTTTTTCAAGAGGCGGCTTATGCCTGACAGTTCAGCAGAGTGGGAGGTTTGGGGGGTGGAGTCTGAGCATGCTCTGCCAAGTTTTATTTTCTTCTTTTTCAGGGAGAAATGACTCCTGGTGGCAGAGCTGCTGGTTGGCTGTCAAGCATCACCCCATGGGAATCAGATTTATGAGCTTAAAGAGCCCCGTTTGTCATGAACCAGACTCAGGGTAAGAGCAAAACAAAGGTTATCTTGCAGATTTCTATTCACAGATTTCTTCTTGTCAGGAGACTGGGAAATTAAAAAGTTACCTATACACGTGGGCAGGCAGTTGTACACACACGTGAACTATCTGAGAGAACAGGGAGCAGGGTTGTACAGAGTTGCGGTCAAGTCATGTTCAAACCATTGGGCCAATCTCCCAAGAGCCTCTTGTGAAAATTTAAATGGATTCTACTACATATTCCTTGCATGAAGCTAAGACTTATTAGCATTGCCAGTTACTAAGACAGAGCATTGGGTGTGTTTATGAAGACAGTTTCAAGAGCATGCTGAAATCATATACTGTATATTTTCATGTGTTTAAAAAATGTCTCCTAAGATCTTTGACTTTGACTAGAGGAGTTTGGAATGTTGTAACAATGCTAGTTCTCTTGATTGTGCAGATACAGCATACAGATTGAAGACATGACTAGTCCCTGAAATCAGCAAGATTTGCAGCTCATGCCAAACTGGACCCTCAGGATGACTTTCCTTGGGTGTCAGATGCCTTCAGAGAATGTTCCGTGTTTGTGAGGATTAGAAAGGAAAAGCCATCTTAGGACCTTGAGAAGGTAAGGTGGGCTAATGAACATTTTTTTTTTCCTGATATCATGAATTATTTTTTGTAAGACTCAATATTATGTTACGAAATGCCTTGCTCCAGGTCAGTGGAGTGTTGTTTGCCTGTGTTTAGATGTTGAATAAGAGTTATCTGCCCCAGAGGATAACATCACATAGCTCTTCAGAAGGACTTCATGAAAATATAAGTAAATTGAATAAGCACTCTTGTTGAAGGAACAGTTTCACAAATGGACCGGACTTTCTAATGAACCATTTGAACAAGCCCTCTCTTTGACATCAGATTTCCTTCCCAACATAAAACTGTAAAAAAATAATCTGAATTATTACTTCTGTTACAGTGCCATTTTGCTCAAAATATTTCATTCAGGGATTCATATATAATTACCCACCTAATAAAAGGAGATATTAGGTTGTAAAGATCCTATTCCTTCCATGCTCTTTTAAAATTATGACCTACTCAAGCTTGAAATCAAAGGCAGAGCTGAAAGGAATAATTCAGCTGAAACTCTCTTATTGGGTTTTCAAGTTGCCTAACAGATAAATATGCAAACGGCTCCCTTTTGGCGATTCAGCTGCACAAATGGATTAACTCCAAATTTGCAACTGCAAATTCAGAAACTAAAAGGGTGCACACACAATGTTTTTAATTTCACCTAGTTGCAAGCTGTAGATAAACATGGCAATAGGCGTTTAAGGTTCTAGCTCACAATGAAGATGCAGTTTTTAAAGAGCATCCACCGGATTTAGGATGATGTGTCAGAAGTGTCAAGCGACGTCTTCCCCTCCATTCCTCTCTGACTCTGAGCAGGCATGGTGCAGAAGGTTTCCTTAACAAGCCTGGTGGTTGCCACTCACCAAACTGCCTGCTCTGAGTCAGTGAGGACCCTGCTGGTGGAAAAGACATCACGCAAGAGAAGGTACTGTTTGAAACTGCCTTCCATTTTCCTTCCCTTCCTCGGATGGGATGGGTCTGCCACGTCCACAGAGGGTTTCAGGAAGGTAGATCAGGGTTGGGGCTGGCATGGAATGTGTGGAGCTGGCCACCTGCCCAGGGCTGGCTGCCAAAGAGGACTCAGGGAGGGATGTGGTAGAGAGGGGAACTCTTCCAGCCAGACAGGGAGACGGACTTGGTGAAGCTTTGAAATATCATCACAGTGTGGGATGGCACAAAAGCCACCCAGATTGAACAGTGTCTTGTTAGAAGTTTTAAGCTCATAATTACCGTGTGTCTGAGAAGATTGCATATTGTGTCCTCCTTCAGAAAATGGACTGGTGGTTGGCAGCATGCCCCTAGCTGGAGATTTTTAAATGTTCCTGTTTTCCAGACATCAGTGTTAACCAAGGGTGGGTTTACAGGTACCTTGCTCACATGAGTGAATTTTACAGCCACTTGCTGATACCCACCACCTGTGCAAGTGTGACTGCGTTACAGAACGTACGCCTTCTGTTTGCTTGTTTACTTTTTTGTGCTGTCAGAAAAACATCCAATCCTTTGGTGAGAAAGTTCCCATGGGTGCTCTGTACTTTAAATTTGAAAACAAAATAGTGAGCTTGCACTGGTTTGCCATGGCAGGGTACAGGCTTCAATAATGCACTTGCCTTTCGTAAGACTAGACCTACACATTAGCAGAAACTGACAGGCCTTGATGAAGAACGTTAAGTATTCATCATGACAGTGAGGTCACTGCAGTGGCAAAGGCCCAGGACTATTCTCACAGCTTCAGCTTTGACACTGCAGTGAAGATGTATCTTTGCTTTTGTTAAGGGACCCCAGAGTCCTCATTTTGAAATTCCTGATGCCCAGGAAAGAAGGACTGCTTCTTCCTTCTGAACTGCTTCAGGATCTTCCAGGAGTGAGTGGTCTTGACGGTTGACCTGTACACTGGTTAGCGTTCTTGGACACAGGTGTGCTGTTCATGGGTAATTGGTAGGTAATGCTGCAGAGGTCCCCAAAAATTCAGCTCGTCAATTTGGCGATGTGTGTTAAAAGGCCGAGCCTGTGATAGCATTAAGCTGCTTCATCAGCCCTTCCAAACTTGCCATTTGTTCACTCAGATCATCCTGTTCATACACCTACAGAGAGAATGAGAGCAAAGGATTAGTGCAGGTGAATGCTGGTGCCTTCCTTTTGTGGAGGGGCGGGCATCTCTGATAATTTCACTGTGCATTCTAATGGATGACACAGTGGCCCACAGCCCAGGGGCTGCACTCAGCATATGATCATTGGATGAAGACGCTGGTCATAAAAGAGGCAGTGACGAAGGACTGTGTGCTATTTCACCAGCTTCAGCCTTGTGAGGAGGCTTCAGTGTTGAAAACAAAATCTTGTTTCAAATCAGGTTCTACCAATCACTAGCTATGTGATCTTGGACAAGTTAGTAAACCTCTCTGATGTGTAGTTTTCAGGTATAAAATGATGATGATTATATTTATTTCAAAGGCTATTCTGAGCATCCTGTGAGTTCAACACATGGTAGATATTGAGTATGTTCGTTACTTTTCTTGTCCATCAGGCTATAAACAGAATTTACATAAGCAGCTTTCCTTTGTAATAACCACATAAGCATTTTTTTATGGGAACTTGACCTCGTGGTATTAAACAGGTTGTAGATGGTACCTTCTTATAGGAATTTCAGCCTGCCAGTAAATGATTTGGTCATTTACTGTGTTATCTTCAGAGTTTAACAAGGATTGAAAATAGCCACTTTGGCTCAAAAGACTGGCCCTATGTATGAAAAGGGAGGGTGCAGTGAGGTGATTAGTTTTATTACTTCTTCCCCCAAATGATGTCATAGTTGTCTGGGTTGTTTTTATTGAATAATCTAGATCTCATTGTCCAATACAGCAACCTCGAGTCAAAAGTAGCACCTGGGGTTTTGAAATGTGAATAGTCTAAATTGAGATGTGTTGTACATATAAAATATACATCATATTCTGAGCACTTAGCACAAAAAAAGTAAATAGCTTAATGATAATTTTTTATATTTATTGCATGTTGAAGTGATAATATCTATATGGGTTAGATAAAAATATATCATTAAAATTAATCTCACCTATTTATTTTTACTCTTTTCATGTGACTCCTAGAAAGTTTCAAACTATGTGGTTCACATTATTTTTCTATAGGATAGTGATGACAGTATATATATATATATACACACACGTGCATATTACATATATATCTATACACATGTGTGTGTATATATGTATGTAAAGTCACCCAATATGTTGCCATCAGCTTGTATGTATAAAGATTGCCTTTAAGTATCAATGATTTTTTTCACATAACTACATCCCTGATGTAACTTTTTTCCATAAAGTTTTTTCTGTTCATATTCAAGTGCAGGGAAACAGAACTAAACAAACAGTCAGAACAGCGAGGGCTTGGGCTTAATGGAGAGGGCTAGTTGGCTCAGACTGCTCTGCACAGCAGTGCTTCCACGAACTTCAAGGATGGCCTTACGTTGGCTGGATCCTCTGTTGGTTTGTGGCTCTCCTCAGACACTTCAGGGGCTGTTGGCACAGATACAGGAAGCAAAGGAGATCTTGCCTTTCCAGCCAACCCAAGAGAGGCTGTTTTAACATGAGTCTTGGGAAGAGTAGGCCCTAAAATAGAAAACAGAGTGATGAAAGTGCTGTGTAGAACATTCTGGAACGATCTTGCAAGTGTATAAGCCAAATCCAGTGGGCTAGCATTGCCTTTAGGCTACTGTTCACTCTGTAGTCAAGAGATGAGTTCTGACACATGAATGGGCTCATTTTATTTCTACCGAATGGAAGACAAATCCTGATTAGGCCTCTCCAGATGAAGCTCCACCAGTCATATGTCATTGCGAGTGCATTTCAGATATCCCTGTGAAAGGTTGCATGGGAACTGTAGAATGTTTGTCTTACGGTGTAAGTGTCAGGCCGGCTCAGCTGGGGCCAGTCAGAGCTTTGGGCCAGACAGCCCTGTTCTTAACCACCTATATAAGCCATATACTGTTTAACAAGTACCAAGGAACACTTGAGCAGTTAAAAGAGATGGTTGCTCTGATCTGCAAATGAGTATTAGATGTTACAGTGCAAAACAGTTCTTTATGGCTAACCTGATTGAATATTTTCTGTTGGAAAAGAAAAAAAAAAAGATATGACTCTGTCCTTATCAGTATAGTTTCTTTCAATGAAACACATTCTAATGCTCATGAAAGTCATTTGAATAACCGCTGAGTTTCTACTAAATGACATTTCAGTCGGCTACAAACAATGGCTACCTTTTATTTTAGGGTCTAAAATTTGCCTTATAAATTCTGCTTAACATATAGCAGCAAGTTTAAATTTGTCCCTATAGTCTAAAATACAAATTTTATAAAGGCGTATCTCAAATCAGCAGTATACCTCATATACCTAAGGTCTTATGTCATTTTTAGTATTGGAACCAAGACTTTAGCATAGAAGGCATTGAAGTTATTACAATGTTTGCCTCAGTTCTCTTCTATAATGAATGATGCTATTCAAGTTCAAATGATCCCAGTGACATACTGTATATTTTGGGGGGAAAAAAAAGTTAATCTAGTTAATAAAAATCAAAAGTTATTTTACTATCAGAGAAATAGGGCATATCTGCTTATTAGAAAAGAAAGACTGCAAACCATCCAGGAAGCTGGCAATTTATAAATGCTAAAGCCCATCCAACGCACTCTCTCATACATTTGGCCTAGCATCTAATTCCTTCATATTTATATTCAGTCACCATTTTTCTTAAACCAAGGCTGAAAAGTCTGCAGTTAGAATCATTAATCACTAGAGGGTGATCTTAAGTTTTTGGTAACTCATATGAGAAGAGATACAGAGACAGAAGTAAGAATCATTTTATTAAGGAAGGAAATACTAATACTTGTAGAAGTCCTACTAAGCTCTAGACTTGTGCTAAGAAGTTTATTCCAATAGCATAGTAGGGAAGAATTTGGGACTTAGCAACCGAATCTAAATTCAGGTCCTGGAAAGCCTAACTGCATTCTACCTGTATAATTCCTTGCTCAACTAACCTAATTTCTCTTGCCTGTTTCTTCATCTATAAAAGAGAAATAATAATTTGTGAGGACTAATAAGATGATGTATTTAAAGTTGCTGATTTCCTGTAATTCTTTCAAAGAGAGCTAGCTGGTAATAAGATTTAACAGACTTTTGGACTCTGTGGGAGAAGGCGAGGGTGGGATGATTTGAGAGAATAGCATTGAAACATGTATATTACCACATGTGAAACAGATCGCCAGTCCAGGTTCGATGCATAAGACAGGGCGCTTAGGGCTGGTGCACTGGGATGGCCCTGAGGGATGGGATGGGGAGGGAGGTGGGAAGGGGGTTCAGGATGAGGGAACACGTGTACACCTGTGGCTGATTCGTATTGATAGATGGTGAAAGCCACTATAATATTGTAATCAGTCTCCAGTTGAATAAATTGAAAAAAAGATTTAACTGTCAAAACAAGCCTGCTAAGTATTCTATCTCCAGTTCATATACGAGGATGCTAAAGGGAAGAGAAATGAAGTAACTTACTCAAATTCATACATTTCAGAAGCACAGGCAGAGTAAGGATTTTTACCAAGATCTATCAAACTCCACTGAACACATTAATGTTTTTTTCATCAGCAGGTTGATTTAATCCATCCAACTTAAATGAGCTTTTTGAAGAAGCAATGTAAAAAACATGAAACCTAGTTCAAGACTATAAGTCATTTGAGGGTATAAAC
This sequence comes from Oreotragus oreotragus, assembly GCA_006410675.1. NCBI lineage: Eukaryota > Metazoa > Chordata > Mammalia > Artiodactyla > Bovidae > Oreotragus > Oreotragus oreotragus. The sequence goes on along the minus strand of SJYX01009710.1, from coordinate 303,389 downwards.
TATTTATTGTATTACAGTTTCTTATAGTTAAATTATGTTTGAATTTAAGGAGGAAAACAATGAATTTTGGCATTGATTTAAACTACTTTCACTACAGTGTTATTTAAATTTATACAAACATAAAACTTGACATAACTTTTATAAACTTGTAGTTCTAAGACTATTCTATAAAACCAAAACATGTTTAAGTTAAATAGCAAAGTACTATACAGATAATACAATTTAAGATCATCGATTTAATGAGGTTGGAGGTCAGTAGGCTCAAACAAAACAGTCACATAAATTTTGTACTGACTGCTGTATCACACAAGTCATTTTGAGTTTGTCTTACACAATCCTTTTTTATCATCAGTTTTTTCTCTGGTTGAACAACTGGCAAACCTTCATTCTTCCAAAGAATGTAATAATACCAGCTGGTCTTCATTGAATCTGAAGAAATCATTTGTGTAGTGAATCTACCTCTATATTTTTCCTTTGGCCTCTGCCTAGAAACACAGTGTTCCTACAGCCAACTTGGTTGTAAACCTAAATACAAAGGCAGGCACTAAAAACCCTGTCAGAGTGATGCTATAAAAAATATTCTCTAGCTACTGCAACATGTGTAATTCACATTAATATCGTAGATGATCACGCAAGTGAAAGCACAGAGTTTAAAGAGGAGTCTTCATGCAGCACTGGTGTACACTGGGAATGCATCTATGGAACTCCCACTGTGAATGCCATTTTCTGAATTGTGTTTACAGTCCCTTCAAGTACGTTCACGATGTTCTGATTAAACCCGAATGTAGTTTTATTGCCATGGAAAGATGTTCCTCCGAGCACATTCCAAGACCTCCTACCTCTTCCTTCCCTACATTTGAACAATTAACACTTTATATGGAAATATTTGATTTTTTTTGTTAAAATTTTTACTTGGATTTCACCATATACCACCGAGAAAATCAAATTAGTTTTTGAAGTTTAAATTTTAGTTCTTTAAAAAGTACACTTGATTTACAGTGTTGCGCTAGTTTTAGTATACTACAAAGAGATTCCGACACACACACACATATATTCTTTTTCAGATTCTTCTCCATTATAGGTTAAAAGATACTGAATATAGTTCCCTATGTTGCTGTGCAATGGGTCCTTGTTTACTTTACATATAATAATTTATATCTGCTAATGCCAAACTCCAAATTTACGCCTCCCTCTGCCCCTTTCCACTTTGGCAGCCTCAAGTTGTTTTCTGTGTCTGTATATGTTTCTGGTTTATCAATATGTTTTTTATGTCATTTTTCAGATTCCACATACAGATAAGATTCTCTGCTATTTGGCTTCATTTAGTATGATAATCTCTCGGTCCATCCATGCTGCAAATGTCACTATTTCATTCCTTTTTATGGCTGAGTCATTATACAGACACTCTGCGTCTTCTTCATCCCTTCTGTCGATAGAGTTAGGTTGCTTCCATGGCCTAGCTCTTGTGAACAGAGCTTCAGTGGACGCTGGGGTGCATGTATCTTTTGGAAGTAGTGTTTTCTCTGCATCTATCCCCAGGAGTGGGACTGCTGGATCATATGGCAACTCAATATTTAAAAATGTTTAAGAAACCTTTTTACTGTTCCCCATGGTGGCTGCACCAAGTTACATTTCTACCAACAGTGTAGGTTTCCACTGTCCCCATACCCTCTCCAGCATCTCTTATTTTTAAGTCTTTATGGCCCTGGTGACTCAGATGCTAAAGAATCTGCCCACAATGCAGGAGACCTGGGCTTGATCCCTGGGTTGGGAAGATGCCCTGGAGAAGGGAATGGCAACCCACTTAGTATTCTTGCCTGGAAAATTCCATGGACAGAAAAGCCTGGCTAACTGAAGTCCATGGGGTTGCAAAGAGTTGGACATAACTGAGCGACTAACACACACACACACGGCCATTCTGACTGGTTTGAGGTGATATCCGTTGTGGTTTTAATTTGCATTTCTCTGATAATTAGTGATGTTGCACACCTTTTCATGTGCCTGTTGGCCATCTGTGTGTCTGTCTGGAGAAATGTCTGTTTAGGTCTCCTGCCTACTTTATGATCTGGTTGTTTGCGGTTCTCTGATGTTGAGCTGTATGAACTGTTTGCATATTTTGGAGATGAATCTTTTCTTGGTCACATCATTTGTAAATATTTTCTTCTGTAAGTTGTCTTTTCACTTTATTTCTGGTTTTCCTTGCTGTGCAAAAACTTACAAGTTTCATTAGGTCCTATTTGTTTATATTTGCTTTTATTTCTTTTGGGAGATTGACCTAAGAAAGTATTGCTACAATTTATATAAATTTATATAAGAGTATGTTTTGCCTATGTTCTCATCTAGGAGTTTTTTGGGGTCATATCTTATATTTAAGTCTTGAAGCTATTTTGAGTTTTTTGGTATGGTGTGAGGGTGTGTTCCAGTAACTTCATTGATTTACATGCAGCTGTCCAACGTTCCCAGCACCACTTGCTGAAGAAACTGGCTTTTGCCCACTGTATTTTGGCTCCTTTGTCAGAGGCTAATCGACCAAAAGTGTGAGGGCCTATTTATGGGCTCTCTCTTCTGTTCCAGCGCTCCGTTTGTCTGTTTCTGCGCCAAGGCCATGCTATTTTGATTACCATAACTTTGTAGTGTTGTCTGCAGTCAGTGAGGATTGTGTCTCCTGCTTTGTTTTTTCCCCTTAATTCTGGCCTTTAATGGTTCCATATAAATTTTAGTATTATATGTTCTAGTTTTGTGAAGAAAAAAAAAAGTCATGGGTAATTTGATAGAGATCACATTAAATCTGTAGACTCTGTTGGGTAGTATGGCCATTTTAATAATGTTAGTTCTTCCAACTCAAGAGCATGGAATAGTTTTTCCATTCCTTTAAATAACCTTCCATTTCTTTTATGAGTATTTTATAGTTCTCAGTGTATAAGTCTTTCACATCCTTGGTCAGGTGTATTCCTAAATATTTTATTTCTCTGATGCAATTTTAAAAGGGATTAAAAAAAATTTTTTTTTTCTTTCTGCTATTTCATTGTTACTGTAAAGAAACACAACTGATTTATGTATGCTAATCTTGAATCCTGCTACCTTGATAAACTTATTACTTGTTTTTGTGTGGAGTTTTTAGGGCTTACTACATATAATGTCATGTCATCTGCATATAATTACAATTTTACTTCTTCCCTTACAATTTGGATATATTTAATTCTTGTATGATTTCTGTAGCTAGAACTTCAAGTACTACACTGAATAGATGTGGTAAGTGGGCACTCTTGTCTTGTTCCATGTTTTAGCGAGAAAGCGTTCAGGTTTTCACCATTAAGTATTAAGTTAGCTGTGGGTTTGTTATAAATACCTTTCATTATGTCGAGATATATCCCTTCCATTCCCACTTTGGTGAGAGTTTTTATCATGAATGGATGCTGCATTTTATCAAATGCTTTTTTCTGCATCTATTGAGCTGATCATGTGTTTTTTATCTTTCTTTGGTTTGTGACTGATGTATGGTTCATTTTATGTGTTGTTGAATTCAGTTTGGTAATATTTTATTAGGATTTTTGCATCTGTATTGATCAAAGATACTGGCCTGCCATTTTATTTTTTGGTAGTTTCTTTGTCTGGTTTTGGAATCAGGATGATGCTGGCTGCATAGAATGATTTTGGGAATGTCCCTTTTTCTTCAGACCCTTGGAAGAGTTTGAGAGAGACCCATGTAAGTTCTTTTTTTTATGTTTATTTAGTAGAATTCCCCAGTGAAACCATCTAGGCCTGGGCTTCTGCTTGCATGGAGTTTTTTAAATTATAGGTTGTTTCACTTCTAGTGATCAGTCTGTTCAAATTATCTATTTCTTCTTGATTCCATTTTAGTGGGCTGTATGTTTCTAGAAACTTTCCTGTCTCTTCTAGGTTGTCCAGTTTGGTGGCACAAAATTGTTTATAGTATCCCCTAATGATTAATTTTTATTTATATGGTATAACTTTTTATGTCTCCCTTTTCATTTCTTATTTCATTTATTTGATCTTCTCTTGTTTATTTTTGGTAAGCATGGCCAAAGGTTTGTTAATTTTGTTTATTATTTCAACAAAACCAGCTTTTGGTTTCATTAACTTTTCTGTTTTTAAATCTCAAGTTCCTCTCTGATATTTATTATTTCCTTCTTTCTGTTGACTTTAGGTTTTGTGGTTGTTCTACTTCTGTGAGTTGGTAGGTCAGGGTTGTTTTTTGAGGAAGCTCTGTTTGCTATAAACTTTACTCTTAAGACTGCATTTGCTATATCCCATAGGTTTTTGTATGCTTGTGTTTGTATTGTCATTTGTCTTGAGGTATTTGTAAAATTTTCTCTTTGATTTCATCCTTGGCTCATTGGTTTCTTAGTAGCATGTTGGTCTCCACATATTCTTGTTTCTCATGCCACAGCGGTCAGAGAAGATGCTTGAAATAATATCTGTCCTCTTAAAATCTGTTGAGACTTGTTTTGTGTCCTATGTGGTCTATCCTAGAGAATATTCCATGTGTGTTTGGGAAGAATGTGTTTTCTTTTATGGCGGGAGTTCCTGTTTCAAGGACTTCCCTCATAGCTCAGTTGGTAAAGAATCTGCTTGCAATGCAGGAGACCCTGGTTTGATTCCTGTGTCGGGAAGATCCGCTGGAGAAAGGATAGGCTACCCACTCCAGTATTCTTGGGCTTTCCTTGTGGCTGAGCTGGTAAAAAATCTGCCTGCAGTGCGGGAGACCTGGGTTTGATCCCTGGGTTGGGAAGATCTGGAGACGGGAAAGGCTACCCACTCCAGTATTCTGGCCTGGAGAATTCCATAGACTATATAGTCCATGGGGTCGCAAAGAGTCGGACACGACTGAGTGACTTTCACTCTCTTACTGTTCTAAAATTACCAGTTATACATAACTGTTGTGTTGTATAGGATCTCTGTTGCCTTACAGATTTTCTTCCTGGAATCCTGTCCATTGATGTCAGTGGGGCATTAAAGTCTTCTACTTTTATTGTATTCCCATCAGTTTCTCCTCTTATATCTGTTAGTATTTGTTTTACATATTTAGGTGCTACTATACTGGGTGCATATATATTGATCCTTTTAACAGTATATAATGTCCTTCTTTACCTTTATGGGCTTTGTTTTAAAGGTCCATTTTGTCCTATATGAGTCTTCCTACTCCTGGTTTCTCATCATTTCTATTTGAATGCAATGTCTTTTTCCCTCCCCTCACTTTCCAAATAGGTATGTCCTTCACCTTCAAGGTGGGCCTTTTGTTGGCAGCATATTGTAGGTTCTTGTTTAATTGTCCAGTCTTCCCTTCTGTATCTTTTGGCTGCAGCATTTAAAGTAATTATTTATGGGTATGTATTTGTTGCCACTTTAAATCTTGTTTACCAAGATTTTTATTTTATATTCTTTGTTCCTTTCTTTTCCTTTTGGATTTTCCTTTTGTGGTTTGCTTGTCTTCTTTTGTATTATTGCTTGAGTTCTTTTTGGTTCTTGTGAACCTGCTTTGTTTTTGATTTGTGGCTACCCTGCATTTCAAGTGAGCTTCCCTGGTGGCTCAGATGGTAAAGCATCTGTCTGCAGTGCAGGAGACCCGTGTTCGATCCCTGGGTTGGGAAGATCCCCTGGAGAAGGAAATGTCAACCCACTCCAGTACTCCTGCCTGGAGGATTCCATGGAGAGAGGAGCCATTTTCAAGTATGTTAACCCATTATTATATCTACTTGCTTTAAACTGGTAGTAATGTAAGTTCAATTGCATTCTAAAAATAGCATTTTCTTACTCCCCTCGCCAACATCTTGTAATTTTGATTTCCTAGTTTACATCTTTATGCTTATCCTTTTGCTGTTCATTGTAGTTAAAACCAGGCTTTCCACATGGTGTTAGTGGTAAAGAACCTGCCCGCCAGTGAAGGAGACATAAGAGATGCAGTTTCGATCCTTGGGTGAGGAATATCCCATGGCAAGCCACTCCGGTATTCTTGCCTGGAGAATCCCCATGGAGAGAGGGGCCTCGAGGGCTATAGTCCATAGGGTTGTACAAAGTCGGACATGATAGAAATGAATTAGCATGCACGCATGTAGTTAAAATCACTTTCACAATTTTTTTTAAAAAATTTTCTTTTAAAACATACGTACTGGCTTCATTTAAGTGCTCTACAATCCTTTTATATGCTTACTTTTCCTGTTGTGATCTTCCCCTTCCTTATAGACTCTTGCTGCTTTTCTATTTAGAGAACACCTTTATTTTAGAGTAGGCTCAGTATTGATGTATTCTTTGGTTTTTGCTTGTCTGAGAAAATTTCTCTCTTGCCTTCCTTTTATTCTAAATGTAATCTTGCTGGTTAAGTATTTTAGGTTGCAGGTTTTTCCCATTCAGTGAGTATATCTAGTCACTTTTTTCTGGCCTATAAACTTGGTATGGATAAATCAGATGATATATTTATGGGGGGGGGTTCACCTGCAATTTGTTTTTCTCTTGCTGCCTTTAGGATTCTTGCTTTAACTTTTTCCATTTCAATTAGATGTCTTAGTGTGGGTCTCTCTTCAAGCTCATCTTATTTTGGACCCTCTGTTCTTTCTGTAACTGAGCATCTTTTTTCCTTAAGGTTTGGGAAATTTTCAGCCATAATTTCTTTAAATACATTTTGATCTCCTTTCCTCCTGCAACCCCTACTTAAGCATAGATTGGCACTTTTCATATTATCCCATAGATCTCATGTGTTACTTTCATTGTTTTTTATTTGCCTTTCTGTCTGCTACTGTGATTGTATAATTTGTTATTGTCTTCAAAATCACTTATTCATTCTTCTGCATTATTGAGTTTGCTATTTTTTGCCTGTGACTTGGTTTTCACATCAGTAATTGACTTGTCTAATTTTGAATGGCTCATTATAGTTTCTAGATCCTTGTTACAGTGATCTGCATTTCTATTGATAGGCCTTCTTAATTCCTTCAGTATTTTTATTACTTCCTCTTTGAACTCAGAGTCTGGTAGACTGGAGAGGTCTATTTCAGATTTTAAAACGGGATTTGTCTTGTGTGGGTTTTTTTTTTTTTTTAATTGGCATGGTTCCTCTGCTTTTTCATTTTAGATTTCTCTGNGTATTTTTATTACTTCCTCTTTGAACTCAGAGTCTGGTAGACTGGAGAGGTCTATTTCAGATTTTAAAACGGGATTTGTCTTGTGTGGGTTTTTTTTTTTTTTAATTGGCATGGTTCCTCTGCTTTTTCATTTTAGATTTCTCTGACTCTATTGATTTAGGATAAACAGTTTTCTACTGTGGTTTTGAAGGGCTGTTTTTATGTGGGAGTGCCCTTGAATAGCCTGAGTCCAATATTTTTGGCTCCAGAGGGCTGTTTTTGGTATGGATGCTTGCCACTTCTTTCCTTAGGTTGTGCTGGCCCTTGATAAAGTGTGTGTTGCCATGGGCAGAGCCTTCAGCGGATGTAGGGTGAGGCCTTCTCTTTGCTCTGTGGTTGTCACAGCCCTTTCAGTGGCAGGGTCTGCTCCCCAGTTGTTGGAATAGAAGCTCAGAGGCCCAGTTTTAACCAGTGGTATCAGTAGGTAGGACTAGAGCACTCCACTGGGAAGCCACCCTTGGATCAAGCTCCGCTTGGGGAGCAACAGTGAGTAACCAGCTCGGATGTTCCCCCCAAGTGCTGTGCTCACGGAGCTGCCACTGTGAGTTGCTGGCGTAGTGCACCAGCACCCACTGTGGAATGACCTTAGATTTCTGCCCTGTAGTCATTCACTTGATGGCAACCAACCTGTGCTTGCGTGTTCCCAGAGTTTCTAGCAGTGGAGTAGCACCCCCTGTGAGCACACTGAAGTGAGGCTGCTATGATGGGTCCACAACCCTCCCACTGGGCACGTGTTGACAATGCGGCTCTTATGGAGGACACAGCCTCCATCCTACGTGCATTCCCACACTCCAGGCCCTTCAGGCTGTCTCTCTCTCTACAGCCAAACCAAGTCCTTGCCCCGGGTCTGGCTACTCGAGCCTGAGTTTCAGAACCCAGGCACTGGGCACTGGGCACCCAGCAGACATGTGTCTGGGGCTGGGAAGTCAGTGAGGTGGCAAAGACCTTCTGTGGTACTCTCTCTCGATCCTGCCTACTGCCCTTCCCTCTGAACCTCCCAATCTGTCCCAGCTGACTTCCCAGCCAGAGGAGATTTCCAGGGTGAGGGAATGTTTCTCATTTCATAACTAACTCCCTGCCAGGTATGGGGTCCCATTTCAAATCTTATTTTTTCCCCACTTCATCCTATCCAGTTACATGGTCATCTCTTTCTTGTAGCTTTGGTTGTATGAGATCTTCTGCCAACATTCAGTAAGTATTCTGTTAGAATTGTTCCAGTATAGATGTATTTCTGAAGGATTTGTAGGAAGAGGTGAGCTCTACATCCTAGTCTCTCACATTGATCTCTGCCTAAATTTCAGTTTTTAAGTAATTTGTCTTTTTTTTTGAAAAGTTTACATTTTAACCCTTAACACATGCAACATATATTCATGAGTTAACACAAATCAATTCACTTTAGCAGAGAGATATATACAAAGAGAGTAACACACAAAAGAAGTAAATAGTATGGGCTTAGCCTATTATGCAGAAAATTGAAGCAGGCTTGTCCTTGTTGTATACTGGGAAATATATTTAAGAATAAAAATTTAACTACTTTTTTTGGTAGTTTTACACAGAGAAATTATAGTTCTATTAAAATACATTATAATGAAATATTTTCTGCCTGGGATCCTAATGATTTGGGGAGGTCTACGATGTATTATAGTGCATCTGAAGCATTTGTATTATTATAATAAGATGCAGACATGCCTAGCTCAAACCCATTAGTAAGAAGATAATTACAATAATTGATTATCTCTAGTGTCCAGGCAACAGTTTTAAGCCTGCTGAGTGTTGAATAACAGGCAAGACACTGTGCATTTTACAAAAGGAATCAGAGATTGCCTATGAGGTTTAAACCTCATTTGACACTCTTTTCTCAAGCAATATTCACAGATGCAAAGAAGCTTAGAACGCTGGAAGCTCGACGGCTCTTGGAGTTCAACTACTGCTCTTCCCACTATTTTGCTGAAGAGAACACTGAGGTCCCTGAAGATCAAGAGGTCAAGGTAGAATTTAATTTCAATAACATTCCAGTACAATAGAAGAATTTAAAGGGTCTCTAGAGTTCAGTATTAACACTTTATCTGGCATATTATATGGCCTAATTTTTTTCTTTTTCCTGAATGGGGAATTACAGAGTATGAGAGAAATTTTCCAGGAGAGATTTATCAACAGCCAATAAGACAACTTTGGTCTTAAGAGTGCCCTTTGGTAAAGGGGAACAAATGTTTTAAAGCAAAGATTTCCACGAATAGATTTCCATGGATAGTGGACACACTTGCTTTTGGATGTGCATTAACTCTGTCCCTGTGCTGTATACAGTTGTATTTGTGTAGATTCAGTTTTTTATACCCTGAATCTCAAAGGTTTTAGCTTGGAAACTTTTCTTCTCTTATTCCCTCACTGTGTATTCCTGGCTCTGTCTGCATCTTGATTCTTCTGAAGAACTATGAGACATGCCTTTATCACTTCATGCTTGAGACCTTACTTGTGGGTCTTCCAAAGGCTACATTCTGAATCTATTTTCTATACCACTCAAACCAAGCAAACATCTTCCAATAAAACAAGCACAGACTATGTTCCAGTTGGGGAGTAGTGGCACCGGCACTTGGATTAGCAAGTGATGTCTGAGAGCTCAATCCAATCTGAAGAGGACTCTAGGAACCATCTTGGAACCTCTTCCCTGCTGATGGACTGCGGCTGTTGCTTGGGGATTTATCCTAAGTCCATTCATACTTATTTCCTTCTGTATTTTCAACACAGTCATTTCAACTGGATTTCAACTGCAGATGGGCTTTGTCACACTTCCTCTGTTGCTATCTGGGTTTTTGTACACTGTGCTTATACGCCAGTTTAAAAGCCAAGTATATATTCTTGCAGTCCTGCCTGATCCCCCATTTTTCAGTACTCCTTCTATATGATGAGTTATTTTAAGTCATGATAGCCTTTGCCTTGCCTGATGGTGTTCTGACACACTGGAAGACAATCATATCCTCCCAGAGAACCAGAGAAAACAGTAGCAATTAGAAAAAGCATTTACTTCAGGGTATTAAACTCCTGTTCTTCGAGGTCAAGAAATGATAGGATTTTTGACAGATTTTGTACATCTAGGGAGAAGACTTTGCTTCATATTTATTTATTCACTTTGGAGAATTGCAATTATGCTGATAATTAGTTTAACATAAATTTAATAACATTTCTCTTAATTTCAGTGAAGTTTTTCTGAGTCTTATCAGAGTAATATATCAAAGGAAAAGAAAATGGGCCAGCAGCCAAGAGGTCGAATAGAAAGACCCTGAGCTCACCTCCTCTCATGACCACACCAAAGTCACAACTATCTGCAGAACAACCACTGATGAAGAAGAACCTACCAGAAAAGATCTTTACAACTGGATATAAAGAAAGAACCACACTGAGACAGGTAGGAGGGGTAGAGTCATGATATAATCAAATCCTATACCCTCGGCAGGCAACCCACAAACTGGAGAACAGTGCTGTAGAGGTTCTCCCACAATAGTGAGATTCTGAGCCCCTGGTTGGGCTCCCAAGCCTGGAAGATAAGCGCCCAAAGCATGTGACTTTGAAGGCCAGGAAGGCTTAATTTCAGAAGCACCATAGGGCTAGGGGAAATAGAGACGTCACTCTTACAGGGCACATGCAAAATCTGACACATACCAGAAGCCAGGGCAAAGCAGTGGCTTTCATAAGAACCTGGGCCAGACCTACCTACTGGTCTTGGAAAGTCTGAGGAGGTGGCTGCCACTCACGCTGGATATGTAGATACTGGTGACAGCCATATTTGGGAAAAGTCTATGATGTGAACACTGCTCCTGGCATCTTGGCTCATTGGCCCCAAGGCTTGGCCCCACCCAAAAGCTGAAGATGCCAGTGCTGAGACATCTCATGCCAAACAACTAACTGGCTGGGGACACAGCCTCACTCACCAGCAGACAGAATGTCTAAAATCTTCCTGAGCCCTCAGCCATCTCTCGATAAGCCCTAGATGTGACTCTGCACAATAGAGGGCCAAGACTCAGCTCTGCTCTCCGTGGGCAGGTACCAGGTCTGCCCTCCAGAAAGCCTGCACTAGCTTCTAGACATGCTCCATCAGACCTACGCTGAAAACTATGATTCTGTGGATCGAGGTCAGTGCAAGCTGAAAAAATCCCCAAGCGTGGGAAAAGAGTCACCCAAGTCCAGGAAGCACAAAGTCCCACATAGCAACTTTGGTGTGTAACTCAGAGGAACACACCAAGACACACTACTTTAAATGACAAAAGGAGACTATTAAAGACAGCAAATGAAGAGCAAAAGGCTGCAATCAAGAGTTCAGCACCTCTTTGCCAACTTTACAACAAATTTTAAAGGAACTTCTCTAGGTGAAAAAAGAAAAGCCCACAACTAGAAACAAGAAAATTATGAAATGGAAAAGCTCACTGGTAAAAGATAAACGCACAGTAAAGACAGGAAATCATCCACATACAAAGTTTCTAGGAAGATTAAAAGACAAAGATAGCATCTATATCCACAATAAGAGGTTAAGGGATACATAAAACAATTTGAAGTAAAATATATCAAAAATTAATTATCTGGGAAGGAGAATACCTAAGCAGGGTTTTTTGTTTTTGTTTTTAATACATTTGAAATGAAGGGATCAAGCAACTATACTTACACATTGTTGTTCAGTCAGTAAGTCGTGTCCAACTCTTTGCGACCCCTTGGACTGTAGCCTGCCAGGCTCCTCTGTCCATGGGATTCTCCAGGCAAGAATACTGGAGTGGGTTGCCATGTCCTTCTCCAGGGGATCTTCCCAACCCAGGGGTCAAACCCACATCTCCTGTATTGCAGGCAGATTCTTTACTGTTGAGCCACCAGGGAAGACCACACACATAATACATATATATACATATACACATTGTTGTTCAGTAGCTAAATCGTGTACCACTCTTTGTGATCCCATGGACTGTAGCACATATATATGTACATATATATTTATATATATACACATAGACTGGTACACAAAAACCGCATAGTAACCACAAGCCAAAAATTTAGAACTATATGCAAAATGGAATCCAAACAGAATGCTAAAGATAGTCATATAATTGAGGGCAAAGAAGAAAGGTAATAAAAAAGACCTACAAAAACAAATCCGAAATAACAAAACTGCAATAAAAACATACATATTGATAGTTACCTTAAATGGTCTGAATGTTCCAACCAAAAGACACAGACTGGCTGAATGGATATGAAAACAAGACCCATATATATGCTGCCTACAAGACACTCACTTCAGATCCAGGGACATATCCATACTGGGGGGATGGAAAAAGGTATTCCACAGAAATGGAAATCAGAAGAAAAAGTAGCAATATTTGTATCAGATAAAATAGATTTTAAAGACTGCTACAAGAGACAAAAATATACACTACATAATCAAGGAATTGGTATGATATAACAGTTACAAATATACATATACCCAATACTGGAGCACCAAAATATATGAGGCAAATATTAATAGACAGAAGAGGATTAATAGTAACAATAATAGTAGGAGACTTTAATATCATATCAATGGGCAGATTGATCATCCACACGGAAAATCAACATGGAAACACAGTTGAACACATTAAACCAAATGGGCTTAACTAATATTTATAGAGCATTCTATCCAAAAGCTGAAGAATACACATTATTCAGGATAAATCACATGCCAGGATACAAAACAAACCTCAGTAAATTTAACAAAATTGAATTGTTCTATCAAGTTTCTTTTAGAACTATAATACTAGAAATCAACTACAAGGAAAAATGCCAAAAATACAAACACGTGGAGGCTAAAATAATATGCTACTAGACAACCCATGGACCACTGAAGAAATCAGAGGAGATGAAAATGACTAGAGAGAAATGAAAACAGCAATCCAAAACCTACGAAATGCAGCAAGCATAGTTCTAAGAGGGAAGTTTGTACTGGTACAAGAATACCTCAGGAAACAGGTCTCAGATAAAGAACCTAACCTTACACCTAAAAGAGCTAGGTAAAGAAGAACAAACAAAATCCAAAGTTAGTAAAGGAAAACAAGTTGTAAAAATCAGAGCAGAAATAAATAAAATAGGCTTTAAAACACAGTAGGAAAAAAAATCAATGACAATGAGTTGGTTCTTTGAAAGAATAAACTTGATAAGCCAGACATATATCAAGAGAAAATGGAGATGACCCAGGTCAATAAAATCGGAAATGAAAAAGTCGCAACTGACACCACAGAAGTACAAAGATCTTAAGAGACTAGTACATAACCAAAAGACACAGACTGGCTGAATGGATATGAAAACAAGACCCATATATATGCTGCCTACAAGACACTCACTTCAGATCCAGGGACATATCCATACTGGGGGGATGGAAAAAGGTATTCCACAGAAATGGAAATCAGAAGAAAAAGTAGCAATATTTGTATCAGATAAAATAGATTTTAAAGACTGCTACAAGAGACAAAAATATACACTACATAATCAAGGAATTGGTATGATATAACAGTTACAAATATACATATACCCAATACTGGAGCACCAAAATATATGAGGCAAATATTAATAGACAGAAGAGGATTAATAGTAACAATAATAGTAGGAGACTTTAATATCATATCAATGGGCAGATTGATCATCCACACGGAAAATCAACATGGAAACACAGTTGAACACATTAAACCAAATGGGCTTAACTAATATTTATAGAGCATTCTATCCAAAAGCTGAAGAATACACATTATTCAGGATAAATCACATGCCAGGATACAAAACAAACCTCAGTAAATTTAACAAAATTGAATTGTTCTATCAAGTTTCTTTTACAACTATAATACTAGAAATCAACTACAAGGAAAAATGCCAAAAATACAAACACGTGGAGGCTAAAATAATATGCTACTAGACAACCCACGAACCACTGAAGAAATCAGAGGAGATGAAAATGACTAGAGAGAAATGAAAACAGCAATCCAAAACCTACGAAATGCAGCAAGTGTAGTTCTAAGAGGGAAGTTTATACTGGTACAAGAATACCTCAGGAAACAGGTCTCAGATAAAGAACCTAACCTTACATCTAAAAAAGCTAGGTAAAGAACAAACAAAATCCAAAGTTAGTAAAGGAAAACAAGTTGTAAAAATCACAGCAGAAATAAATAAAATAGGCTTTAAAACACAGTAGGAAAAAAAATCAATGACAATGAGTTGGTTCTTTGAAAGAATAAACTTGATAAGCTAGACATATATCAAGAGAAAATGGAGATGACCCAGGTCAATAAAATCGGAAATGAAAAAGTCGCAACTGACACCACAGAAGTACAAAGATCTTAAGAGACTAGTACAGACAACTAAATGCCACAAAAATGAACAAAGTCTTAGGTACAATCTCACAAGAGTGAATGAGGAAGAAATAGAAAGCATGAACAGAGCAAATATAAGTACCAAAATCCAAGTAGTAATTTAAAACTCCTGATAAACTGAAGTCCAGGACCAGATGGCTTCACAGGTGAACTCTACCAAACATTTAGATAAAGTTATCACATCCTTCTGAAACGATTTCAGAAATTTACAGAGGAAGCAATACTTCTGAACTTTTTCTATAAGACTAGCATCACTATGATACCAAAACCAAGAACTGTATATAAAAAAGAGAAAGTTATAGACCAGCATTACTGATGAACACAGATGCAAAAATCCTCAATAAAACATTAGAGCTGAACAATATATTGTGCTGACAAAAAGCTCATTTGGGCTCTTCCTTTTCTACCAAAAGACTCATACGCCATGATCAGAGTGGGACTTATCTCAGGATTGCAATGATTTTTCAATACCTGTAAATCAGTGTGATATACTGCATTAAAAATTGAAGAATAAAAATCACGATCATCTCCGCAGATGTAGAAAAAACTTTTGCAAAAAGTTCAACATCCATTTATAATAATCTCTCCATAAAAAAGGGCACAGAGGGGACATACCTCACCATAATAAAGATCATGTATGGCAAACACATAGCTAAAATCATACTCAAAATTGAAACATGGAAAGTATTTCCTCTGTGATCAAAAACAACAAGGATGCCCACTTTTGCCATTTGTCTTCAGTGCAGTTCTGGAAGTCCAAGCAGAGCAATCAGAGAATACAAAGAAATAAAAGGAACCCAAGTTGCAAACCAAGATGTAAAACCATCACTGTTTGGAGATGACATGGTACTACTGTACATAGACAATCCTAAAGATATCACCAAAAAACTGCTAGAGCTCATCCATGAATTCAGTAAACTTGAAGGATACAAAATTAATGTGCAAACATCTGTTGCATTTCTATACACTAACAATGAAGTCTCAGAAATAGAAATAAAAGAAACAGTGACACTTAATACTGCATTTAAAAGAGTAAAATAACGAGGAGTAAACCTATGTGAGAATGCTAAAAGCCTGTGCTCTGAAAACTGTAAGACTTTGATGAAAAAGAAATTGAGGACAACACAATCAGGTGAAAAGATATATTGTTTTCTTGGATTAGAAGAATCAAAACTATTAAATGACCATTTTACCTAAAGCAGTCTGCAGATTCAATACAATCCCTATCAAATTACCAACAGTATTTTTCACAAAAATGGAACAAGTAATTTTAAAATTTGTATGGAAACACAAAAGACTCTGAATGGACAGAACAATTCTGAGAAAGAAGAATAGTGCTGGAGGAATTATATTTCTGACTTCAGACTATATTAAAAAGCCACAGTCATCAAAACAGTATGGTACTGGCATGCACGCACGCACACACACACACATACACACACACACACTCAAAACAGACACAGACACATAGATCAATGGAACAAGACAGAGAGCCTGGAAACAAAGTCACTCACTTATGGTCAATTAATCGACAACAAAACAGAATATACAATGGAGAAAATACAGTCTCTTCAATAAGTGGTTTTAGGAGAACAGGACAGCTACATGTAAAAGAATGAAATTAAACATTCTGTAACACCACATACAAAAACAGACTGGATTAAATACCTAAATGTACAACTGTATACCATAAAGCCCCTAGAGGAAAACATAAGCAGAACACTCTTTGACCTAAATCCACATTTTTTATCTCCTAAATCAAATGATATAAAAGCAAAAATAAACAAATGGGACCTAATCAAACTTACAAGCTTTTGCATAGCAAAGGAAACCATCCACGAAAGGAAAAGGCAATGTACCAGATGAGAGACAATATCTGAAAGTGATATGAGCAATAACAGATCAATATCCAACATAACGAACAGTTCATAAAACTCAATATCATAAAAGCAACCTGATTAAAAACTGGTCAGTAAAACTGAATAGACATTTTTTCCAAAAAGGATATGCAGATGGCCACAACCACATGAAAAGTTGCTTGACATTGCTAATCATCAGTGAAATGCAGTCAAAACCACAATAAAATGGCACCTCAAACTTGTTGGAATGGCTGTCATCAAAAATAATGCAAACAGCAAATGCTGGTGAGGACATGGAGAAGAAGGAACTCTTGTACTTTGTTGGTGGGTATGTAGGGTGGTGCAGCCACTGTGGAAAACAGTATGAGAGGTTCCTCAAAAAACTAAAAATTGAACCACTGTATAACCCAGGAGTTCCACTACATTTCTGGGTATATATATATCAGAAAAAAAAGACTAATTCAAAAAGATGTGTACACCCAGTGTTCATAGCGTCATAATTTACAATTGCCAAGGAAGGCATCCACAGATGAATGGATGAAGATACACACACATACACATTCCTACTCAGCCATAAACAAAGAATAAAATTTGCAGCTACATGGATAAACTTAGAGGGCAATATGCTAAGTGAAGTAAGTCGTAGACAAATACTGTTTGACGTCACTTATATAATATAAAAATGTCACCACACTAGTGAGTAAAACAGAAAAGAAGCAGACTCAGAGATACAAAGAACACAGTGGTGGTTACCAGTGGGGAGCGGTGGGGAGGGGCAGTATAGGGGTGGAGGTATGGGAGCTACAATCCACTGGGTGTAAGACAGGCTCAAGGATGTATTTTACAATATAGGGAATATTGCCAATATGCTATAACAACCGTAAATGGAAAGTAACCTTTAAATATTGTATAAAAACTTTATAAATTTTTTGAAAAATAATAAAGAAAAATCAAAGAACTCTCTTCATGGCTCCCAGATGCTAATTTCATATAATTTTAGCCTGGCAGTCCAGAGGCTCTGTGATCACTCCCCAAAATGAAGAATGCTTTTGAGAATGCAATAAAGAAAACCCACGTTTGTTTCAGGGCTGGAGGTGAGTAAAGCTCAGGAGGGAGAACAGAAGAAAAGGTTTCTGATTTCCTGTATTATTTCTCCCCTGTGATAGTAAAATGTGTGTTAACTACACAAGGAATTCCAAGCACAGAATGAGTGCTCAAGTACACAGCCAAACACCGAGGGAGGATCCCAGCCTGGGGCTTAGGAGAGCCTTTCTTTGTAGTTCTGTGACTTTTACCCCATAGCCTAATTTCTTTGGTCTTGGTCATTTTACTTTCTATAAAGGTTAAACAATTTCATCTTTCAGCTATTAGCTGTAAAAATTATATGAGAAAAAAGAATATAGCTATTCTGAGAAGTGAAAGTGTTAGTCACTCAGTCATATCTGACTGTCTGTGACCCCATGGGCTTAGCCCACCAAGCTCCTCTGTTCATGGAATTCTCCAGGCAGGAATATAGGAGTGGGTAGCCATTCCCTCTCCAGGGCATCTTCCCCACCCAGGGATCGAACCCAGGTCTCCCGTGTTGCAGGCAGATTCTTTACTGTCTGAACCACAAGGGAAGCTATTCTACATATTACTTAACTTTACTAGGTATTATAAGTATTCTACCCATATACTTCATTTTTCGGGATGTTTTGGCTGTTCAGATTTAGGAAGTGTAGCTAATTCTCTGGTAAAAATGAATCTAAAGAAATATCTAGCAAGTGAATCCTTAACTCATGAGTTATCATAATTGGATTTTAAATTGGTTCTCTCTATAAAAAAAAGTTCTATCATTTTCTCTTAAAGTTATTAGTGAAAAACCATAACAATAATTATGGTTGTTTTGCTTTTTTATTTCAGACTAACATCAGACAGGTCAACCTAAAATAAGCAATATCAAATTAATATGTGTTTAAACGATCCGTGATTAATTGAAAAATTAAAATTTATAGATGCGTAGTCTGCAATAGCTGTAGATTTCCCACTTCCCAGGGTGCCTGTTGGAGAAGTGTTTCAGGCGACCCTTAGGTGAAACACATGATGCTGATATGATAAATAAATGAATTTACATTGATACACAGCTAATTAAGTGAGCACGACTTTGGTTTCAATACTGCTCTCCCCAGGGCGACCCAGTGAGTTGGGGGAAATACAAAGGATGCTGGTGTTTTGAGATGGGCCTGCACATCAGGTGGAGATGAGCCGCCTCAGCAGGAATTACTGTTTTAAGTTTTATTTTCACAGTGCAGTTATTAAACATTTCATTTGCTCATTAGGTACATAATGTATGACTGCCAGGTGCAGACTCCTGTTAGCACCTCCCTGCAGAGGGCTCTCCTGGGTAACATAGTTCTTTGTGAGAAATATTAGATTAAGCTGCAGCAGAAATGACTTGTACAGACTCAGCTGGGTCAAATCAGAGGCCGATGTGTAGCATGATTCTGATTTCAATACTAATTTTTACATCCTCCTATTTCCTGTCTCATTGTCCACTCCTTCACCCTTAAGAGTAAGGTTAAGGGTGGAGGCCTGAGTTCTTATCTCCACTTTGTCTCATCTCTTCTGTGATCTGAGACACACAAAGGAGCTTCTCTTGGTCTAGTTTCCACACGAACCATAATGTTATTCTAACATGTGCTCAATAAAAAGTAAGTGCCCTGTGCACAGGTTGTTTGGGGGAATATAAAAGTGTCATACAGACGTACACACTTCTCACATGCAAGGAGTTTTTGAGGTTAAAGAAGAAATACGACATATGTAAATCGAAAACTTTGTGCATTACTCCCTACCTTTTCATGTTCACAAAATATTGAAAAGAGAGTGACTGTATTTACCTAAATGAAATAGCTTCAGGCATTCTTCAGAAGGGGTAAAATTTCAAAACATGAAATTTTGGCATCAATCTTAAACATTTAGTTTACTAAGTGTATTACATTTAAAGGGGGATAAACATTTATGTACCACTTCCGGGAATAGAAGCTTTGTGTTGTTCTAACCTACCTGTTCCTCCTCGAAGATAAATAAAACATTGAGGCTATGTTAATGAGGGGCTTCTGCCAACCTGACTACCGTTCTTTACCCCTTCCCATTAAGTAAGGGGACCCACTCTAGGGTCAAGCAAGCTGACTTTCACTGGGCCGCCACTCTGAAATGTGGGAAGGCACAATTAATGAACTAATGGTCACTATTCAAGCTTTTAGACCTTGTCTATGCTGGGACATGGGCAGTCCCCACCCTTTCTGGCACCAGAAAGGGACTGGTTTCACGGAAAATAATTTTTCCACAGCCTGGAGTGGGGAGAGAATGGTTTGGGGATGACTCATGGACATTAGGACTTCCCCGGGGGCTCAGACAGCAAAGCATCTGCCTACAATGCAGGAGACCTGGGTTTGATCCCTGTGTTGGGAAGATCCTCTGGAGAAGGCAATGGCTGTACTCTTGCCTGGGGAATCCCATGGACGGAGGAGCCTGGTAAGCTACAGTCCATGGGATTGCAAAGAGTTGGACAAGACTGAGGGATTTTCTTTATTTTCTCCATGTACATTTATCATGCACTTTATTTCTATTAATAATATTATTACATCAGCTGCACCTCAGATCATCAGACTTTAGATCCTGGAGGTTGGGGACCCCTGGCATAGAGGACCCTGAACTTTCTCTCCCTGAATTTTCCAGAGACTGCATTTGTTAACAAACAAGACACAGTCAGCCTCTAGCAGGGTAGACAGCTGTCTCTCTGTTCTAGTTCACTGCTGGTGATCCCAATAGTCCTGCAGTCAAGGAAGAAGCCTCCCAGCTACTTTCACCCACGTATTCCAGAGGGTCATGATTCTTTGGGATACTTGATTCTCATTTGGTTTTCAGCATTTTTTTCCTCTTTTATTTCCATGAACTGGGAACCCAAAGAGGAAAAGAGCAAAACCTAGGTATTTTCTCTCCCAAAGGCACATAACTTACAAAAAAACTTTTTTTTTTTTTTGGCCTAAATTGTATAATATGCTCTTTAAAATAAACCCTTCAAAACATCTTACTGCTCACGTCATGAAGATAGAAAAGTCAAAGTTCAAAGAAGGTAAGGAATTTGCTCAAAGCTATTCAGCTGGTAAATGGGGTTTGACTACTATTCTTTAAAGTATGTGTTCTTTCTTAAACAAAAACATACAAATATAAGTCTACCAAGTAGGCTTTGATGGAAAGCAAGACATTCTTAGCTTTGGAAAGGAGAATGAGAGTGGAAGAAAATGAGTGAAAACAACAGGGGCTGTGTGGATGGCGGTAGTGGGTGGCAGAAGAGAGAATACACTAACAAGTTCTTGCTCTTCCTACCTTCATCCCAGCTAGACTTGTCACCATCTAAGTGGTGAACAAAGATATACAAAGCTCATAGCATCATAGAAATGAAAACTTATGTCTTAGAAAATAGTAAGTTTAGTACATGGGATGAATAGACACACAGTAGAAGGCCCTTGAGTTCACTTCCTCTTGAGAACACCAAAATCACAACTAACAGCTAAACAACCGTCTATAAAAAAGACGAACCTAACAAAGAAGATGGGTTTCCCTTGTGGCTCAGCTGGTAAATAATCCACCTGCAATGCGGGAGACCTGGGTTCCATCCCTGGGGTGGGAAGATCCCTGGAGAAGGGAAAGGCTACCCACTCCAGTATTCTGGCCTGGAGAATTCCATGGACCGTATAGTCCATGGGGTTGTAAAGAATCCGCCTGCAATGTGGGAGACCCACGTTTGATCCCTGGGTTGGGAAGATCCCCCTGGAGAAGGGAATGGCAACCCACTCCAGTATTCTTGCCTGGAGAATCCCATGGACAGAGGAGCCTGGCGAGCTACAGTCCATGGGGCTGCAAAGAGTCAGACATGACTGAGCAACTAACACTTCCCTTCAACAAAGAAGATATTCTACATCCAAAGACATATGAAGAAACCCAATAAGACGGTAAGAGAGGCACACTAGCAATATAATCAAATCCTACCTGGGTGGGTGAGCCACAAACCAGAGAACAATTAACAGAAATTCTCTCACAATATTGAGAGTTCTCAGCCTCAGCACAGACCACCCCCACCTCCCGCCCCAGGTGGAGGTTCTGGTAATGGGAGGAGGAGCCCCAGAGCATTTGGCTTTGAAGGGCAGCAGGGCTTGATTGCAGCAGCTCTACCAGACTTTGGGAAAGAGAAACTCCATTCTTGGAGGGCACACACAAGGTCTCATGTTCACCAAGACCCAAGGCAAAAGCAGTGACTTCGTAGGAGCCAGAGCAAGACCTGCCTGCTGACCTTTGGGGGATCTCCTGGGGAGGCAGGGGGTGGCTGTGGCTCTCTCTGAGGTCATAAAAGCTAGTGATAGAAATACCAGGGAGTGTTCATCGACCTGAACCGCTGGTAGCAGACATCTTGCTTGAGTAAGTAGTGCCAGGACCTGGCCCCACCCAAAAGGCCACAGGCTCTAGCATTGGGATACCACAATCCAAACAAGCATCAGGGTAGAAACATATCCCTATGCATCAACAGGCTACCTAAAGATTTACTAAGCCCACACCCACCTCGAGGCACGCCCTGTGACATGGCTGCCTATCAGAGGGATAAGAACTGGCTCCACCCACCAGTGGGCAGGCATGTTCCCTCCTGTCAGGAACCCTGCACAAGCTCGCAGGTCAGAACCTACCTCGGGACCAGCTGGTCTGTGGCCCTTGGGTGACGAGAGGTGAGTGTACTGCTGGGGCACACAGGACATCCACTGCAGAGGGCCACTTCTCCAAGGTTAGAAACATAACTTACCTTAACATACATATACATACGAATAGAAATTTAGATAAAATGAGGTGGTAGAGAAATATATTCTAGATGAAGAAACAAGATAAAACTCCAGAAGCACAGCTGAGTGACATGGAGATAGGCAATCTACCTGATAAGTAATTCAGAGTAATGATTGTAAACATGATCCAAAGTCTCGGGGAAAGTATGGGTGCACAGAGTGGGAAGTTATGAAAAAATTTTACTAAAGAGTTAGAAAACATAAAAGGCAGCCTAACGCAGTTAAAGAATGCAATAACTGAAATGAGAAATACACTGGAAAGAATCAATTGTAGAATAAAGGATGCATAAAAATGGATCAATGAGCTGGAGGACAGAGTGGCGGAAATCACTGCTAAGGAAGAGAAATAAAAAAAAAGAATGCAAAGAAATGAGGACAGTTTAAGAAACGTCTGGGAATACATCAAAGACACCAACACTGGCACTATAGGAGTCCCAGAAGAAGAGAGAGAGAAAGGGCCTAGAAAATATTTGAACACATAATAGCTGAAAGCTAACTTGGGAAAGACAAACAATCACCCAAGTCCAGGAAGTACAGAGCCCCATCTAGGATTCACCCAAGAAGGTATATGCAAATGAATCTGCAAATTAATCCGTGTGATACACCACGTTAACAAATTGAGGAATAAAAACCATATGACCATATCAATAGATACAGAAAAAGCGTTTGATAAAATTTAATATCTATGGTAAAGACTGTCCAGAAATTGGGCATAGAGGGAACCTAATTCAACATAATAAAGGCCATATACAGCTAAGATCATAGTCAGCAGTGAAAAGCTTGAAAGCATTTTCTCTAAGATCAGAAACAACATGAGGATGTGCACTTTCGCCACCTTCATTAACATCGTTTTGGAAGTCCTAGAGGAAACGGGGGTGGGGCGGGGGGAAGGAATCCAAATAGGAAAAGTAAAGAGAACAGTCATTGTTTGCAGATGACATGATACTACATATAAAAAATCCTAAAAATGCTACTAGAAAACTGCCAGAGCTCACCAGTGAATGTGGTAAACTTACAGTATAGAAAATTAATACACACAAGTCTGGTGCATTTCTAAACACTAAGAACAACAACAACAACAAAGTGTGAAAGAGAAAGAGAAATTAAGGAAACAATCCCATTTACCATTGCATCAAAAAGACTACAATAGCTAGCAATCCTGCCTGCGGAGGCAAAAAGCTATACTTAGAAAACTATGGACATTCATGAAGGAGATTAAAGATGACAAAATCAGATGTTAAGATATACCATTTTTCTGGAGTAGAGGAATTGATTTTGTTAAAAGGACCACGAAACCCGAGGCCATCTAGAGAGTCAATGCTGCTGCTGCTGCTGCTAAGTCGCTTCAGTCGTGTCCGACCCTGTGCGACCCCATAGATGGCAGCCCACCAGGCTCCCCCGTCCCTGGGGTTCTCCAGGCAAGAACACTGGAGTGGGCTGCCATTTCCTCCTCCAATGCATGAGAGTGAAAAGTGAAAGTGAAGTTGCTCAGTCGTGTCCGACTCTTCATGACCCCATGGACTGCAGCCTACCAGGTTCCTCCATCCATGGGATTCTCCAGGCAAGAGTACTGCAGTGGGGTGCCATCGCCTTCTCTGACAGAGTCAATGCAATCCTTATCAAATTATCAATGGAATTTTTCAGAGATCTAGAACAAATAATTTTAAAATTTGTATGAAAATACAACAGACTCTAAATAGCCAAAACAATCTCGCTAAAGATAAATAGTGATGGAGGACTTTTCCCCAAACGTCAGACTATATTAGAAAGCTAGTCATCAAAACAGTATGATGCTGGCACAAAAACAGACATATAAGTGGAACAGTTTAGAAATCCCAGAAATAAATTCACACACTTACATTGCAAATATGCAATGGAGAAAAAAAGTCTCTTCAATAAACAGTGCTGAGAAAACAGGACAGCTACATGTAAAAGAATGAAATGAGAACAGTCTCAACACCATGTTCAAAAAGAAAATGGATCAAATACCTAAATGTAAGATCATATACCATAAACTCCTAGAGGAAAACATAGGCAGCATACTCTTAAACATAAATTGCAGCAATATCATTTTGGATCTGTCTTCTAGAGTAATGAAAACAAAAGTAAAAATAAACAAATGGCACCCAAGTAACCTTTAAAACGTATGCATAGCAAAGAAAACCATATACAAAACAAAACAACAACCCAGAATTGGAGGAAATTTTTGCAAACAATGCAACTGTCAAAGAAGGAAACTCCAACATATATAAGGTAAGGTGAGGTGAAGTCGCTCAGTCGTGTCCGACTCTTTGCGACCCCGTGGACTGTAACCTACTAGGCTTCTCCGTCCATGGGATTCTCCAGGCAAGAATACTGCAGAGGATTGCCATTCCCTTCTCCAGGGGAACTTCCCGAACCAAGGATCGAACCCAGGTCTCCCGCATTGGAGGCAGATGCTTTAACCTCTGAGCCACCAGGGAAACAACTCAATATAAAAGAACAACGTAGTCCAAAAAATGAGCAGAAGGTTCAAATAGACATTTCTCCACAGAAGATATACAGAGGGCCAAAGGAACATGAAAAGAAGCTCCATATTGTTAATTATTAGAGAAATTCATATCAAAACTACAATGAGGTATCATTTAATCTCAGATAGAATGGCCATCTTACCTCAGAATGGCCATCATCAAAAAGTCTACAAATAATAAATGCTGGAAAGGGTGTGATGAAAAGGAACTCTTCAACATTGTTGACAGGAATGTATATTGAAACAGTCAGTATGGAGAACAGTATGGAGTTTGCTTAAAAAGTTAAAAATAGAGCTACCCTATCATCCAGCAATCCCACTCCTCAGTATATGTTTGAAGAAAACCATATTTCCAAAAGATACCCCAATATTCATAGCAGCACTATTTACAACAGCCAAGATATGCAAACAAGCTACACATCCATTGAGAGGCGTGGTTAAAGATGTGGTGCACACATGATGGAGGATTACTCAGCCCCAAAAAGAATGGATTAATGCCATTTGCAGCAGCACAGACCTAGAGATTCTCATCCTAAGTGAAGTAAGGCAGCAGAGAAAGATACTATATGATATCATTTATATGTGGAAAGTAAAAATAAATACAAATGAACTTATAGACAAAAAGAAATATACCCACAGGCACAGAAAACAAATTTACCAAAGGGGAAAGATGGGTTGAAGAGACAAGGAGGAGTATGGGATTCACAAATACACGGTTCTACACACACAAGAGATAAGCAACAGGACCTCTGACAATGCCACGAGAATACTCAGTATTTTTTATGTGCAAGGTTAAAAATCTGAAGTAGTATATGTTTGTGTATATTATATATATATATATAAAATTATATAATCTGAATCACTTGGCTATGCACTGGAAACACAAGATCTTAAATAACTATTTAATACAATAAAATTAAAGGAAAAATATAGTACATGGTTGGTATGGTTTGTCTTTGTTTGAGTAACGCTGAGGGTATAGAGTGTCTTCAAATTTCTTTTCTCTTTTGTATTCCTTCCTTTCCGGATACTTCTCCCCACACATGGCCCCCATACTCTTCTTTCTGTGCACATCCAATATGAGATACCAAGAGCCATCATACAGCCCTGCATCCTGACACATGACAGAGAAGGACCCAATAATTCAACCAGTGACAAACTATTAACATTATTGTCTCTCTCTTAGGCTTGATTACATCTTAAAGGCAAATCACAAAAAGAACCACATAAGGGATTTTTTTATACTAATAAGTTTTTTGTCATCATTGCAACTGAGTAGGGGAGATGTTGGAGAAGGACATGGCAACCCGCTCCACTACTCTTGCCTGGAGAAGCCTGTGGACGGAGGAGCCTGGTGTGCTGCTGTCCATGGGGTTGCACAGAGTCGGACACGACTGCAGCGACTTAGCAGCAGCAGCCTGGGAGATGTTTGTGGTTCCTGAGATACGTCTCAAATCTGATATTGATATTTTTTCCATCTCCCTTTTTCCTCTAGACCAACATTTTTGGCACCAGGGACCAGCTTCATGGAAGACAATTTTTCCACGGACCGGGGTTGGGGAGGATGGTTTGGGGATGATTCAAGCGCATTACATTTATTGTGCACTTTCTTTCTATTGTTATTACAGCAGCTCTGCTTCAGATCATTAGGCATTAGATTCCAGAGGTTGGGGTCCCTTTGAACAACTACATAATAATCCAAAAGTAGTTCAATTCTTCCCTTGAGGAAATACCAAGTTCTAGTTGCTTCGATTATAAAGATGTACCCTTTCCTAGTTCTACATATTTGTGGTCTATTGTACCTTCATACCTTTGCAAGCTGGAATCCATAAAAATCCTTTATACAAGAGAGGTGTTTATTTTGCACTTTATAACGGATAAGGGAGAGCCTCACAGAGGATTTAAAGGAGCTGGAACTGAGAAGGAGTCATCCTATAAAGTCTATGTTGGGAAATAATGACCAAGCATAGTATAGCCAAGAAGCACTGAGGGACAAAAACCCCGTCCAATATGTCCTTTTGTCTTAGGACTGAACATTAATGCCTGATCTATGCAGAATAGAGCTGACATCATACTTTGTGGAACTCATCCCTGAAAACAAGACTGAGGCAGACCAAAGCAACAACAGGCAAATGAGGGAGCGAAGATACTGAACTTATGATTCTAGTTCTTCCTTGCCTCTTGATTTAGAAACTGTGAAACAGGTTCTAGGGGAGTCATCAGTGATCATAAGTAATGAATTTACCAGAGCAGTTCTGCCTCTCCTCTCTTCTGCTGATCCTTC
Source organism: Oreotragus oreotragus (assembly GCA_006410675.1). Lineage (NCBI taxonomy): Eukaryota > Metazoa > Chordata > Mammalia > Artiodactyla > Bovidae > Oreotragus > Oreotragus oreotragus. The sequence continues at coordinate 276,358 of SJYX01009710.1, read as the reverse complement.
TCTTAGGTTCCTAGACCATAAATTAATAAAACACCAAAATAAAATGAGAACGACAAACTTTAAACCTCTGTGTTATCTACTGGCAGGATCCCACAATTGAAAGTAAAAATGCTAATTCAATATTGCTTCCATCCCTCACTTTAAAAGGTCTACTTTGATTTCCTGTGTCCTTTTGCACACAATATCAAAGTCAAGAGGCTTCTCAGTTAATCTCATGGCTATTCCAGATCATTTCTAAATAGCCTGGAACTTTGTATCCTCTGTCCAATCTATAATTTAATTTTCTAAATTTTCTTACCCAGATTGCCTTAAGAAGCAACAAGTTTGACCTGTTTTATTTATAGTTACTGCAATTCAGCTGTTTTGTGCTCCAATGAAGAAAACGGTCAATTCTGTTTTTCATGAAAAATAGATTTAAAAATCCCTCCTTTATTATCTCATTTTTGATGATATCCTAGTGATCAAACTTCAGAGAAACAACTTTTAACTCATAAGGAAACAAATGACACTGCATACTGTTTTCATATTTCATGAAAACATCATAGAAAAGGAGAAATGCTACAGAAATCCAGCATCAGTCTTGTTCAGCATTTGTAATTATGTACTTTGTGTAGAATGTCATCACAGTCCAAATTCATCCACATTAGTATGCAGCAATTACAATCCTGGTAAATATTTCATATGATGTATAAGTGTAATAATTTTTCACTTTTCAAAAATCAGTTTACTTTGTAAATATTGAAAGTATTTCTCTTTGTGAAAACGATTTGATGCCACAGAGGATTCTGTTTTTATAGTAAAATCTTATTACTCTAAAACAGATATATTAATATCCTGAAATAATTGATTTTTAATCTGACTTCATCTTTAATAGAAGTCATCAAATTATATGCATGCACACACATACTGAAATATACATACACCCATATGGATATCATAATTATATTCGAGATTTAGTACACAACTATTGTAACCCAATATTTTCCAACTATTACATGTATGTCTCTCAGATTGACCAGAACACAACATGATTAGTATTTTCAAGGCTCAAGAATATTATAAAAGCTTCAAGAACTCAATATAAAAAAGCCCAATCAAAAATGAGTGGCAGTCCTAAACAGACATGTCTTCAAAGAAGACACCTATAGATGGCCAACAAACATAGATGAAAAGATGCTCAACGTCACTGATGAGTAGAGAAGGCAAATCTAAACAATGAGATACCACCTCACACCAGTCAGAATGACCATCGAGAAGTCCACAAGCAACACATTCTGGAGAGGGTGTGGAGAAAAGGGCACCCGCTTGCGCTGCTGGGGGGAGTGTAAACTGACACAGCCACTGTGGACAACAGTATGGAGGGGCCTTAAAGATCTAAACTAAGACTGTCACATGACCCAGCAATCCCGCTTCTGGGCATATACCAGAGAACACTATAACTCAAAAAGGCATGTGCACCCCAATAGTCAGCGCAGCACTATTTACAATAGCTAAGACATGGAAGCAACCTAAATGTCCATCAACAGGGGCATGGATAAAGAGGATGTGGCACATATACACAGTGGAATATTACTCAGCCATAAAAAGGGATCAACTGAGTCAATAAAATTGGGTAGAGATATGGATGGGCCTAGAGACTGTCATACAGAATAGGGAAACACAAATATTATATATTAATGCATATATTTGGAATCTGAAAAAATTACCATAGACAATCTTATTAAGGGAGAGGGAAACACAAATATCATATATTAATGCATATATTTGGAATCTGAAAAAATTACCATAGACAACCTTATTAAGGGAAAGGGAAACACAAATATCATACATTAATGCATATATTTGGAATCTGAAAAAATTACCATAGACAATCTGATTAAAGCAGAAATACAGGCATAGACATAGAGAATGAACATATGGATACCAAGGGGGAGGGGAGTGGGCGGAAGTGGGAGACTGAGATGGACATAGAGACATTATTGATTCTATGTATAAAATAGATAACTAATGAGTAAACTCATGTGTAAAATACAGAAGATTCTCATTAGATCTATTTTATACATAGAATCAATAATGTCTATATGTCCATCTCAATCTCCCACTTCTGCCCACTCCCCTCCCCCTTGGTATTGATATATTTGTTTTGTACTTGTATAAAATAGCTAATTAATGAGAATCTGGGCTTCCCTGGTAGCTCAGAGGGTAAAGAATCTGCCTGCAATGCAGGAGACTTGGGTTCAATCCCTGGGTTGGGAAAAATCCCTTTGGAGAAGGAAATGGCAACCCACTCCAGTATTCTTGCCTGGAAAATTCCATGGAATGTAGGAACCTGGCAGGCTACAGTCCATGGGGTCACAGAGAGTTGGTCCTGACTGAGCCCACACATACATGTATATGTATAGCTGACTCACTCTGCTGTACAGCAGAAACATATTGTAAAGCAACTATACGTGAATAGAACATTAAAAAAAAAAAAAGAAGGCTCAAAGAAAATTAGTCAATGGAGCATGGCCACACATTTTTAAGACCTTTTCAAGTGTCTTGAGTTAGCTCACATCACCCTGTCCGCCACTGAGGACAGCACCTTAAGTGAATACTGCCGTTTTCCCCACTGACTGACTGCCTTCCTGTGTTGGCGATCATAGTTCTAGGGCTTGTCTACCCTTGCACATCATCTATTTACCTATTCCCCGTGGCTCTCTGGTCACCTGGCTGTTGCCCTCACTAATTTACAGCAATGTCAGCGATCAAGGTCATAAACACCCTCATAATGTCTCAGTCTAATCAGCATGTGCCCTCTAAACGTTCCCGTGGGATTTGTTAGTATTACATTCCCTCAGTTGTAAGGCTCACAGCAAGTTCCCTGAAATCAGAATGCTTCTTCCAAGTGATTTTGTACAATTATTATAGTTTTTATTTTCCCCTCTAAAAGTATATGACTAAATCAGTGGCACACTCTCTAGGCAATGGTATCTTAAATATGTGCTGAAGTGTTGTGGGTTATAGTGAACTAATGTCTGCGATTTCTTGAAATGCAAACAATAAAAAAAAGTAATGTGGATGGCTAGAGAAATAAATATGTGGCAAAGAAAATAAGCAAAAAGTTTACTGTAGAATCTTGGTAGTGGGTGGATGGGAGTTCACAGCTTTCCTGGGCATTTGATATTTTTATAACAAAACAAATATCATATTAACACATATATGTGGAATCTAGGAAAACTTATAGATGATCTTATGTGCAAAGCAGAAAGAGACACAGACGGAGAGAACAGATATATGGATACCAAAGGGGAAATGGTGGGGGTAGGGAGAATTGGGAGGTTGGAATTGACACACATACATTATTGATACTATGTATAAAATAGATGACTACTGAGAACTCTGGATGCCACAGGGAACTCCAGTTAATGCATTGCCCTGACCTGAATGGGAAGAAAGTCCAAAAGATGCAGGTGATTCATTTTGCTGTACAGTAGAAAATAACGAAACATTGTAAAGCAACTATTCTTCAATAAAAATTAGTTTAAAAAAGCAAACAAAAGCATTTAGAGGAAACATAATTCTATGGGAACTTTGAACCAAAGAACTTTTGTACTTAAAACTATATTTTCCTTGAAATACACTCCCTTCCTGGCTTCTGAAAAATATTTCTAGGACCTCTTCTTTATTCCTTCATAAAATGTAGATTTACCTCGTGGTACAACTTTCACAGTTTTTTTTTTTTCCTTTCAAATTCTTTCCCAGGGAGTAGCCATCTAATTCTGTCTACTGTGTGCTGAAACTCTTACCTGCCAGAGAATGATTCCCCAGGCTGTTCTTCAGTATGACGCCCCTCTTGAATTCTTAGCTCTCTGCCATATCCACACACTATGTATTTCCGCTTGGATGTCTCACTGCCTCTTTATGCTCCACAAACTTCACTTTTTTTTTTTTTCTTTTTAAATCAAGGTATAGTTGATTTACAATGCTATGTTAGTTTCTGCTGTACAGCAAAGTGATTCAGTTATACAACAGTATATATTTTTATATTCTTTTCCATTACAGCTTATCATGGGGTTTTGAATACAGTTCCCAGTGCTATACAGTGGGACCTTGTTTATCTAGCTTATATATAATAGTTTGCACCTGCGGACACGACTGAAGTGACTTAGCAGCGGCAGAAACACCAAACTGAGACGACTTCACTCCTTCCTACTCCCCTGTTACTACTTCCAGGGAGAAATCTCTCAGTTCACTTCCCTCTGTTTCTCACCATGTTCCCCAAGACAAAGGATTACGACAACAGAGTCCTCTGGACCTCACCTTCTGCCTCCTCCTCCACACCCAGTTATTCACTCAGTTACCTGTCTCTTCTTTGGGAAGATCACTCTTGCAACTGTCTCCTCCATCCATTCTCATGGCTGTCAATCTCCATCACATGCTTTCTGTCTCCATCTCAGTTTATCGTTTGATCCTCCCCAAAGCTCTGCTCTATTTTCACTCACAATACCCTGCCCTTTTCCAGCTTATTATCTCATAACTGCACTATGAATCATCTTCTGCAGCAAGAATGCTTGACCTGAAGACTCTGAAAATGTCTTGTACTTTTCTATCTCTGGGCCTTTACTTATTACTCTCATCTTTCTTCTGCTATACTTTTGCAATTGGTGAAAGAGAATAAGTATTACAGTCACGCAAAAACCGACTTATATCCTTTCCTTGCCCTTTATTAACTGTGACCTTGGAGATGTTATTCAATTATTCTGTACTCTGGGTTCATCCCATATAAATTGACATGGTCTACTTTAGAAAGATGGTATGGGATTTAAGGACAAAGCATGTGCAAAATGGCATTCTCCTCAGCCATAAGTTTAGAGCTAATATAGAAATGGCAACTGATAAACATTTATAAAATGATTTTCATTTTACCCTGAGCTATCCAAAAATGCAATTTCCTGAGAATAGTCCATTCCCCAAAGATGCTGGTTAATTGAGATTTTATTCTTTATTTGCAGTGGAACTAAATGTCAATGAAAAATTTCTGACTAATCCTTGTCATGCTGGGCCAAAAATAAGTTTTCTCCCATATGTGGGGAATTATTTATGACAAAATATGTTTCTATGCAATGTTTCATAAATTCTTTCATATTCAGCATATTCTGCAGCATGGTTTCTGAATATTTCATGTCTATAAAATGATTAGAACCTACTTCTGAAAAATAGGTGATAGGGTATCTTGTACTGGGCTTAGAAATAAGCCCATATTATCTTGGGTTTCTGAAAACTATATAGGTATTTTAGTCTTCCAGCGAAAAATAAAACTTTTCCAGTTGGATGTGTTGGGATAATTCAAGTATGAAAAAAATGTAACCAATACCTCTTTGGAAAGGAAACTGAAAATGTGACAAAACTCAACAGAAGTGTAAATATTATATAAAGAGCCTGGAAATAAACAAAGTCTATTTTTTCTTTTTCTCTGTTAAAGTATGTGTTATTGTGTCTGTACATGTATAAAGGTTGAATGTTTCTTATTTGTGATACTACTATTCACATAATCATTGACCCTTTATGTATATGAATCATAATACAGTTGTTCAGAAAAGTAGGCTTTGGTTTCAGAAAGTCCTATGTTCAAATTCTTGTCCTGCCACTTAAATACAATGTGACACTGAATGAATTATTTTATCCTTTCTGACTCCTAAATTTCTCATGAATAAATTTAGATAAATACTTCACTCTCTGTGTTTTTGTCAAGATTAAATGAGGCAGTAAAGTGATAGTTAAGTGCTTATTGGTAATCATCACTAACGAACTTTGCAAACATCATCATCATGGTTTGAGCAGTTAACCTTTTCATGAGCATCTATTGGGACCCAAGACATATTAAATTTTACTGTTAGAGGGCTTTCCTGGTGGTTCAGTAGTAAAGAATCTGCCTGCCAATGCAGGAGGCACAGGCTAGATCCCTACTCTGGGATGATCCCACGTGCTACAAAGCAACTAAGCCTGCGCGCCACCACTACTGAAGCCCGCCCACCCAAGAGGCTGTGCTCCACAAGGAGAAGCCTGCACATCGCAACGAAGAGTAGCCCCCACTCGCAAGCAGAGACAAGCCAGCACAGCAAAGAACATCCAACACAGCCAAAGTGAATCAATACGTTAAAGAAGCTTAACATATATTAAAGGATATTGAAAATGACTGTCTATCCTACTATATGTCGGTGTGCGAGGATCAGTCACGTAAGTGTGAACTATTTAATTAGAATCGTACTAGATAATAGAGAAACTTTATGAGCTTTCTGAGATTTAACCCAGGAAAGAATTAGAGACAGTACTGATTGTGTGGCATCTGGGAGATGGTAAAGCTGGAGGAAGAGAGGGCGGCACCTGAGAGGTGGGATGGCCTCCACGTGGCAGCCTTCAGGACCTGGCTCTGGGAGAACTGAAAGGGTGAGTTAAGGTGAGGCCTCTCAGCCCCCAATTTGCAAACATTCAAAACATCAAGAGACCTAGGAAAATACATTTTAATACACCTTTCTCCGTATGTTACATCCTTGTTTCTCTCTCTGGTATGGTATTTCTCAGATGCAAATACTCATGCCCTGGTTAAGTGCTTGGGTAGCACTTGTTTCCAGTTAAATTCAGAAGCTCTGATCCAAAACACAAACAAACAAAAAACCAAAAAGAAAAAGAGAGACACAGCAGGATGCAGGGAGAGAGAATGATTTTAATCACTCCAACACTGACTGGAGAAACAGGTCCTTTTGCTTTAAAAATCTTCCTCCCTCCTACCATCCCTTTTTACCACAACCAAGCATCCTCAGGCACATATTTACTCCTTAGAATTATTTTATACCGAATAAATGATTTAGGATGAGATCTTTCAGGATATTATATGACTTCTTCACTCTTCAAATAAACTTTCATTTACTTCCCATTAAAAATTATCTGTGATCTACACTACTGCTGATCAGAGGTTCACCTACCTTCATGACCACAAGAAGCAATTTTTAAAATATGTTTTGCAGATTCTATATGCTGTTTATCCTGGTATGACACTGGCTGAATCAGAAATGTACATGGGATGATGAGTTGCTGCTGGGGAACTGTGTGCGCCTCTTTTGGCAGTGCTTTCTATTGTACACCAGAAGGTGAGGTGCCGATGACGGGTTATGATGACCCTCAGAACATGGGGTGCTGATGACGGGTTATGATGACCCTCAGAACATGGGGTGCCGATGACGGGTTATGATGACCCTCAGAACACGGGGTGCCGATGACGGGTTATGATGACCCTCAGAACACGGGGTGCCGATGATGGGTTATGATGACCCTCAGAACACGGGGTGCCGATGATGGGTTATGATGACCCTCAGAACACGGGGTGCCGATGATGGGTTATGATGACCCTCAGAACACGGGGTGCCGATGATGGGTTATGATGACCCTCAGAACACGGGGTGCCGATGATGGGTTATGATGACCCTCAGAACACGGGGTGCCGATGATGGGTTATGATGACCCTCAGAACACGGGGTGCCGATGATGGGTTATGATGACCCTCAGAACACGGGGTGCCGATGATGGGTTATGATGACCCTCAGAACACGGGGTGCCGATGATGGGTTATGATGACCCTCAGAACACGGGGTGCCGATGATGGGTTATGATGACCCTCAGAACACGGGGTGCCGATGATGGGTTATGATGACCCTCAGAACACGGGGTGCCGATGATGGGTTATGATGACCCTCAGAACACGGGGTGCCGATGATGGGTTATGATGACCCTCAGAACACGGGGTGCCGATGATGGGTTATGATGACCCTCAGAACACGGGGTGCCGATGATGGGTTATGATGACCCTCAGAACACGGGGTGCCGATGATGGGTTATGATGACCCTCAGAACACGGGGTGCCGATGATGGGTTATGATGACCCTCAGAACACGGGGTGCCGATGATGGGTTATGATGACCCTCAGAACACGGGGTGCCGATGATGGGTTATGATGACCCTCAGAACACGGGGTGCCGATGATGGGTTATGATGACCCTCAGAACACGGGGTGCCGATGATGGGTTATGATGACCCTCAGAACACGGGGTGCCGATGATGGGTTATGATGACCCTCAGAACACGGGGTGCCGATGATGGGTTATGATGACCCTCAGAACACGGGGTGCCGATGATGGGTTATGATGACCCTCAGAACACGGGGTGCCGATGATGGGTTATGATGACCCTCAGAACACGGGGTGTCGATGATGGGTTATGATGACCCTCAGAACACGGGGTGTCGATGATGGGTAATGATGACCCTCAGAACACGGGGTGCCGATGATGGGTTATGATGACCCTCAGAACATGAGGTACCAATGACAGGTTATGATGACCTCCAGATCATGAGGTGCCAATGCTGGGTTATGATGACCCTCAGAACACGAGGTACCAATGATGGGTTATGATGATCCCCAAAACACAAGGTACTGATGATGGGTTATGATGACCCCCAGAACACGAGGTACCAATGATAGGTTATGATGACCCCTGGAACATGAGGTGCTGATGATGGGTTATGATGACCCCTGTCAAATGACAATACATCTCTGTTTCCCACAGGAGCGTTTTGGAGAAAGTTTTTCCTAGAGAGTTACGGATCTTCTCTATCAGTTTTCATTTAGGCAACAAAAACGAGTTTCAGAAGCAGGATCTCTAGACATTTATAAATACTAATCCAACTCACACAATGAAAAATGTACACAAAGACCCCAATGTTACAAGAAAATGAACAACTTAATTTTTTAGAATTTCATTGAGCAGGGCAAAAGTGTTCTGCTCTTGGCCTTAGATCATAGAAGGTTACCTCAGCAAAAGATATCTTGGAATTGGTCTTTAAAAAAAAAAAAAAAACAAAAAAAAAAGGACTTTGGAATTTATTTTCCACAGAGATCAAATGCAAGTGGATGACAAAATGGCAGCTTAAGTGGTCCTTAACTTATGTACAAATAATGAACCATTTGACACTTTAATGAAAGCTGTGAACCTACTCTATAGAAAAATACACACACAGAGAGAAATGTGAATTTAATTTCAAATCAATTAGTAAACCCACAATTTCTCCCCTAAACTCCAGCGGAAGTCATGTGATCAGTTTTAGAATTTCACTACTCTAAATGTGATCTACAGAAGGGCAAAATCAGCATCGCCTGGATATCTTCCTGGAATCTCAGGCCCTCTTCTGGATCTACTGAATCAGAACCTGGATTTTAGGAGGCTCTGAAGGTGATTCCTGGGCACCTAAGATTTGAAGCTATTTGAACGTGACTCTGCAGAGCTTACAGAGTCACGTTCAGGAAGAGTTTAGAGAAAATGTCTATCTCAAATCACATTTGAAAATGACTCATACTATAATATTCTTAATAGAACATATATCTTATTTGTAAATGGATAAACCACAAGGTCCTACTGTATAGCTCAGGGAACTATATTCAATATCCTGAGATAAAACATGATGGATCAGAATATAGTAAAGAAAATGTATATAAATATATTATATATGTACATATATGTCACTTTACTAAAATATTTATTAATTTACTGTACAGAAATCAACAATATTGTAAATCAACTATACTTCAATTAGAAAAAACTTTTGAAAAGAACAAGTATATTAGATGTAAGTGAGAAGACAAAGGTTTAATATTTTACATGTGTTGATGAAAAATGTCCTTTTCCAACTTTCTGGTCCTCATTTCTTACTCTTTGCCCTGCAACTGTCTTTGCAGAAGGTTAGGGCCCGGAATAGCTAAGCTGGAAGGGAGAGCTGAGACGTAGGAAGTTCCAGAGGCTTCAGTCACATTAAATTGTTTCATGATGAGAAGCAATTCAGGAGATGCAGGGTTTATAAGTGAGAGGAAGTCAGGCACGTTACCATCAAATCTGAACACCTACTGGACATAAATCCTTAGTGGGCTTGAGGAACAGACATTCATAACAATAGGTGGAGAGACAGATTAAGAAATTGCAGGGGGAATGCTATTTAATGCAGTTTGGTCATTTACAGGGGCTGTTAGGAAACAGCTTCCTGGCTGTTGGATGGACTTACAATTTAAGAGCAGGGCCTGCTTAACTGAAAGAGGCTATGCTGCTCTCTAGACGTAAGAAATGACATTCAGACCACTCTGAGCAGCTGTTGTGAAATTTTCAAAGCCATTCTGTGTTCCAAGCCAGGAAGGGCCCCTTTCATTGACTGCTCCTTCTGTGGTGCATATTCTTGTGGTGAAATTCAACCCGCAGAAGCTGGATCTTGTGTAGCCACTGAATCAGTAAAATGTACTTGTAACCCTTTCACATGACCCTACTGCTTCTTACTATAAGGCAATGGAAAATTCACTGGGCCCAATTTATAAGGCAATGTGGTCTCCAGATTACATGGAATCAGAAGCTCCTGGATTCAGTGCTAACATTTCTAACTAGCATCATTCGTGTTTACAGGCTCTGACTCCCTTGGGAAGATGAAACTCTTTCCAGGCTAGAGTTTATTCTCTGCGTTTATCGTTGTGGAAGTGGAAACACAGAGGTTAAATAACTTATATGAGGACAACCTGGCCAGTGAGCAGGGGAGCTGGGTCCTAGTGGAGTTTTATTATTTTCTTCCTGAAGTTCTCTTTCAGTCGCAAAAGACTGGCTGAATTCTCATCACATGAAGCCTTTCTGCCCTAGTCCTGCACCATGGCAGGCATCAGCTCCCACTTGTGGGTCCAAAGCACTCTGTTTCTATTAACTAACTGTGGTACCATTCCAGAGAGGAGCCAAGAAGAGAACAGGTAACTATAATTTAAATGCAACACCTCCTGAACCAAAAGGTTAAATCAGCAATCTCAGACTTTAAAGGTATGATGTGGGGTGGGAGGTGGGAGGGGGGTTCATGTTTGGGAGTTCGTGTAAAAAAATAAAAAATAAATAAATAAATACAAAAAAAAATCAGATACAGAAAAAAAAAACATAACTAAAAAAAAAAATAAAAAAAAAAGGTATAGTAAGTGAACACATTATTGTAGCTTGAAATATGCTGTTTTCTATTTAAAAAATCATGACTCAGATGACCACAGAAGTAGAAAGATGTAAACTGGGTAAGAGGATGGGATACAAACAGCCGACTCATTGGAAAAAACCCTGATGCTGGGAAAGATTGAAGGCAGAAGGAGAAGAGGGAGACAGAGGGTGAGATGTTTGGATGGCATCACTTATTCAAAGGACATGACCTTGGGCAAACCCCAGGAGACAGTGGAGGACAGGGAAGCCTGGCGTGCCGCAGTCCATGGGGTCGCAAAGAGTCGGACATGACTTAGTGATGGAACAACAACAGCAAGAGGATGGGAAATATAAAAGAAGAATATTTAAGGGCAACTTGGAGTAGATATGAAAAGAGCAGTTGTTTTAAGTACCATCAAGTGAATTGGGCTTAATGACCACTGTTTTACACCAACTTTAAAAAAAAAGTTTGTTGGAATCCCTTTACCACAAAAGATAAAGGCATTCTCCTCTGAGAGATTCTATATGCCAGTAAATAAGAGATTCTGGCAATAAGAACATCAATCCTCTTGCAAACCTAAGATGAAAGTCTACGCTATGAAGCATACAAGATGTTTAACATGGCACTTGAATCTCCCATCAAGTCCCTGCCAGTTAACATTATAAACATTCAGAAGAAGTAGGATCTTTAAGTGGTTTTTACACATTCTTTCAGATATTACAGGTCATATCTTTAGAAATAGTTTGCCCATGGCTAAATTTTCACTTATTCACAGAGATTTTGTTTTCAGTGTATTAGATTTTTCAGAACACATTTTTAATAATCTGTTAACACAGAGGTTTACATGAATACTTTTTGTTTCAAAATTTTTGCATGCTCCCAAAGAAAGCAACTGGAATCTGACACAAATTGATGAGCTATATGGAACTCTCTCAAATGCTTAGAAGATTTAAGATGCACAGTGTGTAGCTCAGAATCTTTATTCAGGGCAAATCTTTCTCTTACTGATACTCTTTAACAATGCAAAGAAGAAACACAGAAAGAATGCTTACCTTTATTAATGTAGTGATTGAGATTGCTAGGGTTTCATGTTTCATTTTTCTTTGAAGAGGAATGCTGATCTAATATCACAGATGAGAATGAGCAGGATTCAGGGGAGCATAATTCCATAATATAACAGCAAAATAGAGAGAAGACTAGTCCTCAGGATTTTATTTGCAATGAGCGTCACTCCCTTTTTTGTTTTTAGTAATTTAAAGGGGACACAGTTCTTCTTCATGTACTATGTGTATTTATTTTCATGAAGTTAAATTACTGAATAGAACTTCCAGAGGTGGTGGCTTAGTATTACTTTTTCCCATTTTATGTACCTTAATTCAACTTTACCAGAAAGTGTCATTCATAGTTCAGGCCATTTAGCATTTTATGATCAAATGGTCATGAATTTGGAAATTGTTTCATCTTATCTGCCTTTATTATCAATATCTAACTCTTTTACCAACTCCCAAATTGCCTTGCTTCACCTATAATCATCATTAGACTTGAAATTGAAGACCTGAATTTAATTTCTGGCTCTTACTTTGTTATTCTATTCTGACAAACTCGACAAATATTTATTGAGTGTCCATTATGTTTAAGAGTTTGTATAAAGGTCAAAGAACAAACACATATGAGCCTGAAACAGGACAAATTATTCAGCCTCTTTGCATCAATAATGGTGACAATAGTTACTTTGCAGGTAGGCAGGAATTCAGTTGAGAATATCCTTTAAAAACTGTAAATGTTGACAAAATGTAAAGTGTTAACCCTACTAGTTTCTCCTAAGCTGATTTTTAAAAGGCACTTTGACCCTCAAGAATATTTTGTAAATAACAAAATCTCTATAGCAGTAGTTAATCATGTGACCAATCAGGTTCTTAGGTGACATGAAAGGAAAAATTGCTGCCTCGAAAACAACCTGTTCTTCACTCTTTCTCTCATCATTTTCTATCACTCCCAAGGCCACCACTCCCCAGTATAATCAAAGGACAGTCTTCTTAGAGTATATGCTTCAAACTATATTGTCTACTATGTAATAGATTTGTTTTTATTTTCTTTACAGTTTGATCCCCCGGGTTGGGAAGATCCCTTGGAGAAGAAAATGGCACTCCACTCCAATATTCTTGCCTGGACAAGTCCTTGGACAGAGGAGCCTGGCAGGTTACAGTCTATGGGGTCACAAGAAGTTAGACGCGACTGAGCACACAGACACACGATTATTTAGCTGGCAATGTAGTGATTTAACCCTAGAGTCAGACTGCATAATGCTGATAATTAGCTTCAATTTATTTGTATCTAACAATTCTTGTCTCTAAAAAGCAGAGACATTACTTTGTCAACAAAGGTCCGTCTAGTCAAGGCTATGGTTTTTCCAGTAGTCATGTATGGATGTGAGAGTTGGACTATAAAGAAAGCTGAATGCCGAAGAATTGATGCCTTTGAACTGTGGTGTTGGAGAAGACTCTTGAGAGTCCCTTGGACTGCAAGGAGATCCAATCAGTCCATCCTAAAGGAGACCAGTCTTGGGAGTTCATTGGAAGGACTGATGTTGAAGCTGAAACTCCAATACTTTGGCCACCTCATGCAAAGAGCTGACTCATTTGAAAAGACCCTGATGCTGGGAAAGATTGAGGGCAGGAGGAGAAGGAGACGACAGAAGATGACATGGGTGGATGGCATCACCAACTCAATGGACATGAGTCTGGGTAAACTCGGAGTTGGTGATGGACAAGAAGGCCTGGCGTGCTGTGGTTCACAGGGTCACAAAGAGTCAGACACGACTGAGCAACTGAACTGAACAATTCTTGATACAATATTTTCTCTTATTTTTTAAAATTGTGCCAAAGTTTGATCAAAAGGGTGCAATTTTGACTCAATGGTGCTCATGCACCCCCTCTTACCAATAGCTTTTTGAAATTCTAAAAAGTACCAGCCATTCCTTTTTTCACTCTCATTGACCTTCACATGTTCTGACCCACAATCTGAGTAATATTCTCATGTATGTTAACTTTTATCTCTGCTTTACACTCCCTTCTGCACATTTGAATTTTATGATTGGACTCCAAAGCCATGGTTCTCCACAATGTATGGTGCTGAAAGCACCAGATGCAGCTCTCTGGCCCCTTGCCCTCCTGTCAAGGGATCTGGCAGGCCGGACAGGTGAGTTTAACAGGAGCTACTTCAGAGTTCTTGGCTTAGTATCTCCCTTTCTCCATCTAGTCTACATAAAAGAAGAAAACATTTACTCGATACAAAGCTAAATAATTCAACCTGCCTGCTATCAAACAATTCTTTCTGAGGGATATTTAATAACTAAAATCATCCTAGAAACCCAACTGTACAAAAAATGTCAATCTAAAACAGCTACTCGAAGAATGAAGGGATGGAGCCAAAGCAGAAACAATACCCAGCTGTGGATGTGACTGGTGATAGAAGCAAGGTCCGATGCTGTAAAAAGCAGTATTGCATAGGAACCTGGAATGTCAGGTCTATAAATCAAGGCAAATTGGAAGTGGTCAAACAAGAGATGGCAAGAGTGTACTGAACTGAACTGAACTGAATCAGGGAAATGCAAATGGAAACCACAGTGAGATATCACCTCACATTACTTAGAATAGCTATTATCAAAAGGTACAGAGATAACAAATGCTGATTAGGATGTGTAAAAAAATGGGACTCTTTTGCCTTATTTATAGAAGCATAAATTGAAACAACCACTATGGAAAACAGTAGAGAACTTCCTTAAGAAATTAAAAATATAAATAGCATATGGTCTATCAATTCCACTTCTGGGTATGTACCCAAAGAAAATGAAGTCATTATCTTTAAGACATATTGGCATTCTCATATTTATTGCAGCATTATTCACAGTAGCCAAGATATACAAACCAAGTGTTCACTGATGGGTAAATGCAGAAAGACAGTGTGATATGCACATACTATGGAATATTATTCAAACAAAATTGTATTATAGAAATATATTTCAATAAACCTGTGAATCCAAGGCTTTCTCTCTGATGAACAACTTTTGGTTTGCTGAATGAGGAAGTAAAGTCATTCAAATAAATAAGCAAAATCATATTGCCAAATATTAAATTTATATCAAATTGCCATCATTAAATTTAATATCATAAAATTGACAGACTATTTTTATTTTATTTACCCTTGCCTTGAATTTTAACTGAGTTATAGCTAGAGACAGTATTAATAAAGCCAAATGAGTAAAGCTGCCTCACATTCATCATTGCAAGGGCTTCTATTCTGCGAATCATTGGGGGAATAATGCCCTTTTCAAGTGTATCAGACAATCTTTACACTTGAAGAAAAGCATCTGTTAACAAAAAATAAACAAATAAAATGCAAACAAAAGCATAAAATGTGTAAGCATATGGGAGCAACTATAAAAGGCATTTCTCTTTGATTTTCAATAAATTGTCCTTGGCTCAGCTACAGAGAATATCTATTCTAACTCTATGTGGAAATACGTGCAGTTCATTTGATATCTGCAAAATGTTGGAAACAAACATAAACATACTTAAAATATTTTTATAATCATTTACCTAATGCAAAGCACTTAATTTTAATTTGCATTTTGTGTTGATTAATAGAATAGAAATCTGTGAGCCGGTATCCATCAGGCATCATCAATATCTGCCTTGAACTGACTTCATAACCCATAATGAAACATATCACCACACATCCCTTGCTACTACTTCTCCGTATTTATGCAGCAATGATTGGCATCTTTGATTTTCAAATAGCTGGAACATTTTAAAATTATAGCAAAATATTTACAGTATAAAATTACCATTAAGTTTTCCTTTTTTGGCTCTGCCACGCACCGCCTTAGTTCCCCAACCAGGGATCAGACGCATATCCCCTGCAGTGGAAGTGCAGAGTCTTAACTACTAGACATCAGGGAAGTCCCTACCATTAACCATTTTTAAGTACAATTCAACGGCATTAAGTACATCCACATTGCTGTGCTCCTATCACCATCATCCATCCACAGAAGCCTTGTTATCTTGCAAAACTGAAATTCTATAGCTAAAGTAAAATACTCCCATCTACTCCGAATTCCTGCCAACGATTATTCTATTTTCCATATCTATTAATTTGATTACTTTAGGTACCTCATATAAATGGAATCCTACAGTACCTGTTCTTCTGTGATTGGCATATTTCACTTAGCATAATGTGTTTGGGGTTAATCATGCTGCAACATATGTCAAAATTTACTCTCGTTTTACGGTTGAATAGTATTCAATTGTATGCTTATTTCACATTTTGTTTTTCCATTCACCCATCAATACATGCTTGAGTTACTTCCCCCTTTTGGCTAATGCAAAATATGCTGCAATATTCTTTAAGATGTTCCAGATTCTTTTGGATATATACCCAGAAGTGAAATTGCTGTATCATATGGTTATTTTATGCTTAATTTTTTGAGGAACTGCTATACTGTTTTCCAGCTTCCCTGGGTCTGGCTTCAGTACTTTTTTTTTTTTTT
>SJYX01009710.1:232784-259050 GCA_006410675.1 Oreotragus oreotragus | reverse complement strand
CTGGAATCAAGATTGCCGGGAGAAATATCAATAACCTCAGATATGCAGATGACATCATCCTTATGGTAGAGAGTAAAGAGGAACTAAAAAGCCTCTTGATGAAAGTGAAAGAGGAAGTGAAAAAGTTGGCTTAAAGCTCAACATTCAGAAAATGAAGATCATGGCATCCGGTCCCATCACTCCATGGGAAATAGATGGGGAAACAGTGGAAACAGTGTCAGACTTTATTTTTGGGGGCTCCAAAATCACTGCAGATGGTGACTGCAGCCATGAAATTAAAAGATGCTTACTCCTTGGAAGAAAAGTTGTGACCAACCTAGATAGCGTATTCAAAAGCAGAGATAGTACTTTGCTGACTAAGGTCCGTCTAGTCAAGGCTATGGTTTTTCCAGTAGTCATGTATGGATGTGAGAGTTGGACTGTGAAGAAGGCTGAACTCTGAAGAATTGATGCTTTTGAACTGTGGTGTTGAAGACTCTTGAGAATCCCTTGGACTGCAAGGAGATCCAACCAGTCCATTCTGAAGGAGATTAACCCTGGGATTTCCTTGGAAGGAATGATGCTAAAGCTGAAGCTCCAGTACTTTGGCCACCTCATGAGAAGAGTTGATTCATTGGAAAAGACTATGATGCTGGGAGGGATTGGGGGCAGGAGGAGAAGGGGACGACCGAGGATGAGATGGCTGGATGGCATCACGGACTCGATGGACGTGAGTCTGAGTGAACTCCGGGAGTTGGTGATGGACAGGTAAGCCTGGCGTGCTGCGATTCATGGGGTCGCAAAGAGTTGGACACGACTGAGCAACTGAACTGAACTAAACTGATCACTACACACTAGCTAAAATGCTTTCTTTTTCTTCAGTGTTCTATTTCTCTGAATTCTGTAAAGTTGACCAACAGCTCAACTCTTGACCTTGGGTGAGCCTCTTAACCTTTTTAGGCTTTAGTTTTGTCATTTATAAGTGAGGTACCAGTCACATGGCTTACTTATATAAGTTGCTTCTAGAAATCCCTCTCTTTGAGGCAGTTAGCAGAGGTTTTCCCTAAATCCTGGAACACCATGCTAAAGGAAACAGTATTTTATTAAAAACATCACGTAGGTTTCAGTGTTACAAATATTGGTGACGTATAAAGCAAATTGGACTTAATTGCATTTTTGTGCATGTTAAGTCGCTTCAGTCATGTCTGACTCTCTGTGCCCTTTGGACTGTAGCCCGCCAGGCTCCTCTGTCCATTGGCTTCTCCAGGCAAGAATACTGGAATGGGTTGCCATGCCCTTTGCCAGGGGATCTTCCTGACCCAGGGATCACACGTCACTTATGTCTCCTGCATCAGTAGGCAGGTTCTTTACTACTAGCACCATCCTTACCCAGGGATTGAACCTGGTTCTTTGAACCTGGTTCTTACGCATTGTAGTCAGATTCTTTGCTGTCTTAGGCATGAGGGAAGAGCCAATTACATTTTACCAAGGAGTAATTTAGAATGACTAGACCGAATCAAATCAAATCAAATCAAATTTCACCTATTAAAAAAATTATCTGTTAAACATGAGGACAGGACGATTTAGAAGGTAACTACCAAGAAAGCAACCCCCTGCCCAAACAAACAAACAAAAACACAGAGAGCTGAGCTTACACATGAGATACAGCATACTAGGGGGCGGTGTAATTTTCTCCTCTGAAACCGACTGATGGTACTGGCTCCAATAACATCAAATCAACACATCTCTCCCACTTAACTGTGCCAATGATTTATTTGCTCTAACTGGCCTGGAAAGTGACCCTCTTGTTCTACCTGCTGAAGAATGTCTGACCCCCCCCAAGACCTTTGCCCATGGCTGATTTCAGCAAAATGGAACACTCAGGTGAAATCCTGATGAATACCCACAACGGTGGCATACACGTGGCTCAGGGAAAGGAATTGAACTAATGTATTATAGTAATTTATCGGCAGTTCTGTGTGACAGAGTATTTACAGAAATGAGGCCTGCCAAAAAGATCAGGTTATAGCAGGAACACATGATTTCCCAGCCAGCCATAAAATACAAATCAAATGCCTTTTCTGCCCGCTGTCAGCCACCTCCACCCACTCCTTGTCCCCAACCCTCAGACAAATTGAAGCACATGCCACAATTTGCAGAGGGAAAATCAAACTCAATTTCGCAGTACAATGGAGTGAGTTTTGGTCTTGTCATGTCCACTGACATATTGATCCCTAGAAGACTGAACAGATCAGGATGTCCTGGGTTTTCCCTTTATGAATAAAAACATGTAGAGATGCAGTGTGTAAATGGATGACAATGAAGCATGCATACAGCTTTACAAAGAGGCAAGAACTCCAGGAGACTAGTGCTGTAAAACAGCTCTACAATATACAAGTCACTATTTAAGAGGTCACATTTTCTTTCCCTTTAGAATTACAGCCTTGCAAGACAAATGGTCCCCTAATCCAGGTTCATTTAAAGTGCAGCTGATCAGTTCACAGCTAAAAGGAATTTTCACTAGTGAAGGAAAAAAAATAGCCTATCTTGGCCCTTTGTAGAATTTATGTCAGATCTATAAGACCATAAGCCCAATGCTCCATCAAGCATTTTCTGTTTAATCTGAAAGGAGACTAAGCCAAATCACTTATATGGCCACATCTGTGATTTGCAAAATGTAGTTTTTGCCGCCTCCCTGATATGTGTAAAGATCACACAGTTATTCACATCTATGCTGCTGCTGCTAAGTCGCTTCAGTCGTGGCCGACTCTGTGCGACCCCATAGACGGCAACCCACCAGGCTTCCCCATCCCTGGGATTCTCCAGGCAAGAACACTGGAGTGGGTTACCATTTCCTTCTCCAATGCATGAAAGTGAAAAGTGAAAATGAAGTCGCTCAGGTGTGCCCGACTCTTAGTGACCCCATGGACTGTAGCCCACCAGGTTCTGCCGTCCATGGGGTTTTCCAACCAAAAGAGTACTGGAGTGAGGTGCCACTATAGGTGAAGCATTAAGAAATGGAACTGCTTTATCATGAGGTGATGATCAAATTGCAAGAAATACCATAAAACACCCTAGAGTCTAGTAAGCTAAGCTTCTAATTGTGGAAGGAAAACATAAATGATGGAATGAATCTGTGTTTTCAGGAAGGTAGAGGTAGAATGTCAGTCATTATGATAACAGGATGATTTTCTAATTACCATTTAGTATAGAAATACTGCAAATCTCTGTGCAACTGCAGGGATATCATCACTGCACATTATGCAGAGAAGGGGATGACAGAGGGTGAGACGGTTGGATGACATCACTGACTCAATGGACATGAGTTTGAGGAAACTCTGGGAGATGGGAAGCTTGGTGTGCTGCAGTCCATGAGGTTGCAGAGTTGGACTCGACTGAGTGACTAAACAACAAATAAATCATATAAATAGCTTCACGTGCCTTTTGGGGAGGCTAGCTGAGGCACAAATCGATAATACTGCCCAAGAAAAACCATACACAGGAACCTGAGAAGAAAAAGAACTTCTTCCCCGATCCTAATTTAAATGATTTCAAACCAGAAGGGGCTTCTCATTGGGTATGATATTTCAAAATTAGGGCGATGCCTCACATTACCATATCTAAAGTAACCACTTGTGGTAAGTAAAGATAAGTTCATTAGTAATTATGCAGTCTTTTATTATGAAACTCAGAGTAAAATTACTTGAGGTATTGTTTTTAACCCAAAAAGAGAAAGACTTGACATCACCCATCAGTTTGACTCAAGCAATGATTTTCTGAGAATTAAAATTTGTCAAAAGCACTAAGTATTTCATCTTTTAGAAGAAGAAGCATGTAGTTAGTGTCACAGCTAACACATTTGTCAGTCTGCTAATTTTCTGTTTCTATTAGAATAAGTAAACATCAGCCCTTTCTTAAAAGCATACTACTTACCATGTGTCAGGAGCAATGCAGGGAGAACTTATTTGAAAATCATGCGGTAAGACTTTATGAAATGCATAGGAGTCACAGGGAGACAATGGAGAAACAAAAAAGGGAAAGGCATTTAATAATGTCCCAGTGACGGTGGGGGTGGACCTCAGGCGAGTGGGGATGGATGGCATTTAAAGGGGAACTATGGTTTTATATAAAATCAATCCCCCAGCAAGTCAAAGACACTGGAAAATTTTAAAGAAAAGGTAGTTTATAAGAAATCATTCCACTAAAATAAGAACAATATTAAAATAAATGTAGACTTATAAATATGCAGGGGAAATAAAGGAAAATGAGATCTTGTCCACACGACATTAAAACAGAAAGGCTCTTCAAATACACTCAGTATTAGAGAGTAAGTGTAGAGACAAAAGAAAAACCTCTCTGACCCATCTTTTAAAGACATAACACACTCATTCATGCTGCATTGAGTATATTTTGTTTTAGACAGCTTTGGTTTCACTGTAACTAGAATTAAAAAATAATAATTAGTAAATGACCATGATAAGTGCTTTGTTCTGCCTCTTATCAGGTGTTCTTTCTACTGGGTCACTTGGGGGTCATTTTTTGTTACTATGGATCACCTGGAGCATGAGTTTATTTCCAGATTTTGTGTTCCAAACCCACTATTACTGCCACTGCAGAATTTTCATTTAAAATGGACTTCTGAATATCATTTCCATCTTTTTTCTCTGCATAACACAGTTCCTATAAAATAAAAAACTTCAAAATAGAATATCAACAATATAAAGACTACAGCAGTTTAGTTTCTTGGTGTTATAAAATTGGTATTAAATGGCAACCCACTCCAGTGTTCTTGCCTGGAGAATCCCAGGGATGGGGGAGCCTGGTGGGTTGCTGTCTATGGGGTCGCACAGAGTCAGACACGACTGAAGCGACATAGCTGCAGCAGCAGCAGCAGGATAAAATAGTTAAACATCTCTAGAAGAAATGGACGAATTCTCAGAAAGGTACAATCTCTCAAGACTGAACCAGGAAGAAACAGAAAATATGAACAGACCCATTCCAAGCACTGAAATTTAATTAGTAATTAAAAAATTCTCAACAAGTTCAGGACCAGATAGCTTCACAAGTGAATTCTACCAAACATTTAGAGAAGAGTTAACACCTATCGCTCAGAAGCTATCCAAAAGAACTGCAGAAAAATGAATACTTCTGAACTCACTCTATGAGGCCAGCATCACTGTGAAATGAAAACCAAAGATATCACACAAAAAAAGGAAAATAATAGGCCAATAACACTGATAAAGACAGATGTGAAAATTCTCAACAAAATACTAGAAAACAGAATCCAACAACACATTAAAAGGATCATATACCATGATCAAATGGGATTTATCCTAGGGATGCAAGGATTTTTCAATATCCACTATTTAATCAATATGATACACCAGAGTAAGAAACTGAAGAATAAAAACCATGCAATCATTTCAATAGGTGTAGAAAAAGCTTCTGATAAAATTCTCATCTTCTCTCACTCATTAAAATGTGAGGGAAGAAACCCTGTGAGAAAATGGCATTTCCCAGCTCAGAATTATTTCAGATGTTTCCCATTTTTTTCTTTTTATCAGCTTTAGACTGATTTAATTCAATAGGCTTTAAAATTATCTTTGCTTTTGTCATTAAATGAGTTAGACACAGACTAAGAGTTACAAATGAGTTCCTAAAAGTTGAGAACCCCTGCTTTCTATAATCAAAAAGAGCGGGAAAAGAAGCCTTGCTCCCTAGCTGTGTAGATTTAAATATACTACTTAAATGCTCTTTATTACAATTTCCTTATCCTTGAAATAGGTTTTAAAAAGGCACTACCTCACAAAGTTTTGAGGATCACATACCATACTACAAGACTTCAGAAGCATATAGGTCACATAGCACATGCTCAATAAAGGTTAGTTATTATTAGTAGTTGCAATTAACCTGCCATCTATCCTGAATACCAGTGTCCTCCAAGATCATTTCCCTTAGTTGGCTTTTCAGTGGGAAAGTGGGTATAGCCAGAAACCACCAAGCAGCATGTTCTTGACACAGGAGTTTCCTGAAATAACTTTTCTTGCTTCAAATTGTTCCTGTCTCAAATAGCAAAGACCTCACAGCTTTGGGGTAATACCAGGTAGCGGATTCACCGAATCACGTGTATGTAGGATAGATGTGTGGCAGGCAGAAGAAGAGATTGGACAATACTGACTTGCTTCGGATCCTAGTGTGGCCGTCTTTGGGGCCAGAAGAGCCATCTCTGCTGAAATGAAACCATGAGCTGCAGTGAACCTGTGTGTCAGAGAAGACCCCATTCGGCCCAGGGGCGACATGCAGCTCGCGTCCCAAGGGATGGAGGTCCGCAGCCCTCCTGCGTCCTACTCCACCTCAAGGAGCTGGGTAGCTGAGCAGCCAAACTAGACACCACACAAATGGTGAGAAACCAGATACTCACAATCGACCAGCGTGATGCCAGGAACAAGATAGAGTCTTCATGTTAACATGAATTTAGGATTCATAGTGTCAGCAGGTTTATGCACTAATGTAGAATGGGAAAGACCAGAGATCTCTTCAAGAAAATTAGAGATACCAAGGGAACATTTCATGCCAAGGTGGGCTCGATAAAGGACAGAAATGGTACGGACCTAACAGAAGCAGAAGATATTAAGAAGAGGTGGCAAGAATACACAGAAGAACTATACAAAAAAGATCTTCACAACCGGGATAATCACAATGGTGTGATCACTCATCTAGAGCCAGGCATCTTGGAATGTGAAGTCAAGTGGGCCTTAGAAAGCATCACTACGAACAAAGCTAGTGGAGGTGATGGAATTCCAGTTGAGCTATTTCAAATCCTGAAAGATGATACTGTTTTGAAAGTGCTGTACTCAATATGCCAGCAAATTTGGAAAACTCAGCAGTGGCCACAGGACTGGAAAAGGTCAGTTTTCATTCCAATCCCAAAGAAAGGCAATGCCAAAGAATGCTCAAACTACCACACAACTGCACTCATCTCACATGCTAGTAAAGTAGTGCTCAAAATTTTCCAAGCTAGGCTTAAGCAATACGTGAACCATAAACTTCCTGATGTTCAAGCTGGTTTTAGAAAAGGCAGAGGAACCAGATAGCAAATTGCCAACATCTGCTGGATCATGGAAAAAGCAAGAGAGTTCCAGAAAAACATCTACTTTTGCTTTATTGACTATGCCAAAGCCTTTGACTGTGTGGATCACAATAAACTGTGGAAAATTCTGAAAGAGATGGGAATACCAGACCACCTAACCTGCCTCTTGAGAAATCTGTATGCAGGTCAGGAAGCAACAGTTAGAACTGGACATGGAACAACAGACTGGTTCCAAATAGGAAAAGGAGTACGTCAAGGCTGTATATTGTCTCCCTGCTTATTTAACTTATATGCAGAGTACATCATGAGAAACGCTGGACTGGAAGAAACACAAGCTGGAATCAAGATTGCCGGGAGAAATATCAATAACCTCAGATATGCTGATGACACCACCCTTATGGCAGAAAGTGAGGAGGAGCTAAAAAGCCTCTTGATGAAAGTGAAGGAGGAGAGCGAAAAAGTTGGCTTAAAGCTCAACATTCAGAAAACGAAGATCATGGCATCCGGTCCCATCACTTCATGGGAAATAGATGGGGAAACAGTGGAAACAGTGTCAGACTTTATTTTTTGGGGCTCCAAAATCACTGCAGATGGTGACTGCAGCCATGAAATTAAAAGACGCTTACTCCTTGGAAGAAAAGTTATGACCAACCTGGATAGTATATTCAAAAGCAGAGACATTACTTTGCCGACTAAGGTCCGCCTAGTCAAGGCTATGGTTTTTCCTGTGGTCATGTATGGATGTCAGAGTTGGACTGTGAAGAAGGCTGAGCGCCGAAGAATTGATGCTTTTGAACTGTGGTGTTGGAGAAGACTCTTGAGAGTCCCTAGGACTGCAAGGAGATCCAACCAGTCCATTCTGAAGGAGATCAACCCTGGGATTTCTTTGGAAGGAATGATGCTGAAGCTGAAACTCCAGTACTTTGGCCACCTCATGCGAAGAGTTGACTCATTGGAAAAGACTCTGATGCTGGGAGGGATTGGGGGCAGGAGGAGAAGGGGACTACCGAGGATGACATGGCTGGATGGCATCACTGACTTGATGGACGTGAATCTGAGTGAACTCCGGGAGTTGGTGATGGACAGGGAGGCCTGGCATGCTGCAATTCATGGAGTCGCAAGGAGTCGGACACGAATGAGCAACTGAACCTAACTGAACACTGCTCTGGGTATGTAGCTGAAAATAGAAACTAACTCAAAGGTATCTGTACAATGGCTGATTGGTCCATGCAGCTACCTGTGTCTATTAAGGGGGGCATCTCTCTTTACATGGAATTATTGAACTTAATTGTCTTGTGCCTAATATGCTGAGGTTGTCAAGAATGATGCCAATACCCCAAATAATTTTAAGCCCTATGTAGTTCTTTACGTATTTACTTATCTAGCTACTGACCTCTCTTTCATCTTATCTATTTATTCCTCCTCCCCTGCTCCCCTCCTCCTTTTCCTCATCTTTTTTCTTTACCTTGTCCACCTTCCTCCCTCTCCTCCTCCTCTCCCCTTCTCTGCACCCCCGATTCTCCCTAATCCATGACAGAAACTAAAAGGAGCTCTGGTTCAATGGGGCCAGTGGATGCCAACTAAAGTAACAGAATGAGCACTGCCTTGGGAATTACTCAGGTTCTCCTCTCTGCATCTGCATTTCTTAGAAAGGAAACACAGATATTGCTTCCTATCTAAGTTTGGGTTTCTATTTCTTTATTGTTATTTCTTATATACTCTTATAATACTTATTTAAGATTATTTCTATATTTATTTATTTCTATTTCTTTATTTCTAAAAATTAGGAGGTTAGACTCTACGCTGGTCTGATGCTCCTTTCTGGCCTTGGAACTCTAAAATAAGAACTCCTGGGAGACAACAATTGGAAGGAGCAAAACAGAATTATGAAATTTACATACATTTCTCTAAAAAAGTGATTTTCACAGACTTCTGTACCTTGAACTCTAATTTTGCAGTCTAGCTTTAAATCTGACAACCCATGTAGCAGAAAGTCCAGTATTCTCTATTGGGCATATCTATAGCATATATTATAAGTACTGAACTAACATTCAGCATCAATGAATGACTTTCCAAAGGCATGGAAGGCACCAAATCAGCCAGCTGTTTACGAGGCAAATACTTAAAAGGTGTACCACAAAAATCAGCCAAAGACATGAGCGCACTGGGCACGTGATCAGCATCCACAAGACACATCACCTCCGAGCCTTCTCAGGAAGCCTCGGGCACTTAACGCAGAGCCACCAAGGACAGCAAAGCTTCTCAGTGGAGACAAACGGGCACTTACCTGACTGAGACAGAAGTGGTGTATAAGGGACTTTCGGTTCTATTGCACTCATCGGCGGAGGTAGCAGAGGGTTGGCGAAGCTGCGGAGGGGGTGAGTTGGGCGAACACAGGCCGTGGGGATGGTTCTGCTGGGCGCCTCCTCACTGCTCGGATGCTCAGGCTGCGCTGGGGGCAACATGGGTGGCTGTTGTGTGGGTGGACCTTCGCTCACTGCTGCAATAAACACAGAAGAAGCCATTCATTATTCCACAACAAAGTGGGCTTTCCTAAGTCACTGGACAGTTCAGAGAGTTGTACCATGATGTGGCCAACCTATTCTTCACATTTAAGAACATCTGCATCCCACTATCCTCCTGCGTTTATGGGACGTGTTAGCACTGCCCCTTTAAACAGGAGAAACAGACCCAGTAGGGGAGGGCTGTATCTTCCAGGAAGAATAGTAAAAGATCCACAGCACTGACTGTATTGCCTGAATTGTCTGGGCTCTGCAATCATAAGTGATGGAGCGAGAAAAGAGAGTTATTTCTCCTTTCATAAGTAGCAATGTCAGTGAAATTCAATGTACCAAACCAGGCTACAGCTGCATTATTATCTACTAGCCAATATGCCAATTTTTCTGTGATTTAAACATGCCATGTCAGCTATCAAATACATCAGAGTTACCGGGTGCTCAAGGCATTGCTAATAAAATGATGCAAATAATAACCATTGTCGTTATCTTCCAAAACAAAATAGATGCACATCAATCTAAGAAGTTACATGAGAGATGACTTTGCTGAAACAACTTGCCTGAATGCAGAATTGCAGTTTTTCCCCTTTGGTAGCAAACCTTGTAATTTTCATTCAGATTACTATGGTTGAAGAGGCTTCACATGGTTGTTTGTGACAGCCTTTGGCTATTTGGACAATTTTGTGTGTAGAAACACACCTTTTGATCCAAAGAACACAGTTGAGTTGTACTAAAATATTGGCCAGGCAATTTTTCATGCTAAGAACACTGTGATTTGACTTTATTCATTCATCTTTAGACTCAATAGATCCAAGTTACATTGAAAATGAACAGAGATGCATAGTAGGTATAAGTGCAGATCAAAGAAGAATATTTCTGATTATTTCTAAAGAAAGTACTATTGGGTAAAGGTGGAAAAAAAATGCAGTGATAGAAGATAATCTCTTTCCTTTGAAAGAGAATTTCTAAGCAGGTAATATCTCAAGATAATTAGTTTGTGAGATAAATCTGAGACACCTCTCTGGGAGGCTCAGTGAGGTCAGCAAAGGGCAGAGGAGACAGAAAATCTGATAATGCTGAAGGGGGTGGAGATTAAAGATATAAAAGATATGCAACAGTGAAATGTGCCTGTAGAAGGCATTTGATATTAAAGCTCATTTTTTTCTATATTCACAAAGGATTAGAGGTCCTCTAGGGCACTGAGCAGGCTTCAGGCTTACCCCACTCAAAGATGGAGGTGGAAAGACAGAGGGTTGGCCAAGGACAGATGTAGCCACATAGCACTCAGAACCAGAAAATGGGCCAAGACTCAATAAAATATTTCTTCACATAAGGAAAATGTAATCAAGCAAACTAGATAGAACTCTGACGCCAAGCAGAGTCTGAAGAGAGCTACCTTATCTCTATGCTAGGATGTCTTGTCAAATACAGACATGTATGTATGTGCATATGTAATCTCAAGGTTAAAGTGTGGGGCTGTAAGGAAAACATTCAGGTGAGTCTTCAGTGATGCTGGTTCTCAAAGACAAAAGGGAAAGGGACCTTCAGGTAGATGCTAAAAGGAACTAAACTGCTTTCAAGAATGTAAAGGGAAAGAGGAATATGCGTGTAACTTGTGTTCCATCAGGATGGCATAATTAGGTGACTGAGAGTATAGTTTTAGAAACAGAATTATGCAGGTTTTACTCTGGACTCATATTTAATCTTAAGGAATAAATGGTCAATTGCCCAAATAAAAATACAGTATCTCTTAGATTTAGATTGAGAGAAGCAGCTGCAGGAACCAAGAATGAGGTCTTTTATTACCAAAGGGCTAGTTTTTATTAAAGGGTCTGTATCATCATATTAGGGGCTTCCCCATTTGCTCGGTGGGTAAACAGTCCACCTGCAATGCAGGAGGCACAGGAGATGAGGGTTCAGTCTCTGGTTCAGGATGATCCCCTGGAGGAGGAAATGGCAACCCACTCCAGTATTCTGACATGGAGAACCGCATGGACGGAGGAGCCTGGTGTGCTATAGTCCATGGGGTCACAGAGTCAGACACAACTAGCATGCATGCACATCATATTAAAAATGCCTCTCCATGAGAAGAAATTTCATGATGTTGCTCAGAAATCTGCTGTAATTCTTTCTATGGAAGCTGGATTGCAATAAATCTATATCATATTTTTAAAAACTGCTTTAGTCTTTACAGAGGTAGTAACATTTTGTGATATCTTTCTTCATTCCTTCCTTCATATTTTTTCTTTTCTATTTCTTCTACATTTTGAAATGAAAGAGAGCTATATTAAAATATTATTATGATCATAGGTTTGATAAAGCTTTGCATTTTTTCAGTCTTCTAAAATCTAGTTACTTAAAAACTTCAGGCTTCATATGAATTCTGTCGACTTCATTGAATTTTGGGGGTGGGCACTACGATTCCTCTTCTCTTTAACATATTTGAAAATAGAAATGCTGAGCACTCCAAGTCCTCTGTTCCCACGTTTTCAGTTGGCTACCATGAGTCCCACTGGGAACATGACAGTGTTGCTCTTGACACCAAGGGAAGTAATAATGGCTTGATATCACCGGACCAGCTCTTCAGAATCAGCATTTTATGCCACAGAGTGAGGAGGAAAGCGCCTAACCTCATATGCTAGGTGGGAATGAGAGGGTCCAGACTTAAAGACTGAATGTATCAGTAATGCACATTGTTTTTGTTTTGTTCAAAATGTTAATTATGCTTAATATCTAATACAGTGGCAAGGTATAGGTTTTCCATAGGTGATTCCATAATAGTTATATGTTGCACAGAGCAAAAAAAAAAAAAAAAGTGCCTTTTAGAATTGGCTGACATTTAAGGTAGTGAAAAAACTCTTCAGCAAACACAAGAGCAACTGCTCCACCGGAGAAAAGTTCTCATTTCATCTGTGCCTGTTTGGCCAGTTCAGGTGCCAGCTTCAGGACACCTAAGTGAAACAGACTGGCTTTCTGACATGACATTTAGCCGTGCTAAGCGTTCCAAAAGCAAAGAAAACCTCCTTTCGCTCACAAAGCATCCCTGCAATTCACAGACTAAAGTGAGATTCAAATAGGTCCTGGCAAGGCACTCATTTTCAAATGATGAGATAGGAATTCATGGTGCAAACAGCATACGGTTATATAGCAGAGTCAAATCTCAAGGCAATTTATAATAATTAATGCCAACACATAAATAATTGCTACAAAATAACTGGCAAAAGTATTGTAAAAATGGAAATGAAGATTTTCTTTCTATTTCAGATTGCATTGAAAGAAATTTAGCAGACGAATAACTAGAGACACTTCAAGACATAAACCAAATTCACCCATTAATCTCAGAAGAACAACATCATGCAGTAACCCTGGGTAGCCCCAATTCCTTACAGCTAGTTTTTTTTTAAGACCCTAGAGAAAGATTCATGAACTCCACTGCTCTGGTTTTATTGATGGCAAGTTCCATCTGTTAACTGATTTCCAATCTGGGAGAGAGGCGCGGGAGAACAATAACCTGGAGAAAGGCGACTGGTGTTCTCACTGAGACAATGCCAACACTGAAGACAAGAGCGGGCATCATCGCCTCTAGCACCTGTTCCAAAGGGGAAGAAATGGAGGCCCCAAATTTATACTGACTTGTAGAAATGAGATCTACAGATGATTGTTTGAAGTTTTCAAAACACATCTCTTTTTGTTGTTCCCCCATGGCCAGTTCCTTTGCCCACGGATGTGAAGGGCAAAACTGAAGCTATTAATAGGAAGAAGAAATATTTGTTCATCACAACTGTATAAACCTTTCTGCGTAGATCACCGAATATGTGTTATGCAAATGCACTGTATCCTATATCTTTCCATTCATTATGGAAGGGGAGAAAATCAGCTTTATTAGTGTCCTCAGAAAGCAGCCTTCTTTGTGGGCAGGGATTTAGTGAGTCATCTCTCAAACTCAAAGGTCCTTCTGATAACTTTTGAGAAAGGAGAGTTGCTCCATTTCCCACAGTCAAAATGTTTCTTTTCCTACGTGTGCCTTTTGCTGTTTTTCAAGGTGACTAATAAGACATCTCCAGCCAGAGACATGGAATGTTTTCTGCTTGAGAGAGAACTGGGATGTTTAGTGTTCTCCAAGGCATTTAGAAACCAATACTGAATGGCTGGAAGTTAACTGTTTCTGACAGTGATTTAGAGAATCCTTAGTTTCCTAGAAAAGAGGATGCTTGTTTTTTGTGTTTCTTTTCAAAGCAATCACTTGGAAACACATATTAGTTCCTATGCCTTTTGCATTGCACATAGCTATGGTCAAAAAAATACTTGAAGAAGGACTGAGTATATCTTATATTTTAAAAAATCTATGGTATCTTGGCCAGGAGTAGACATGTCAATGCCTTTTGATTTTAGATGAGGTTCACAAATTATTAAACAAAGAATTCTGTTAAGAATCCTTAATTTGCATAACTTTACACAATACATTATCTATTTTATGTTCACATTATATGCTATGTAATAGTAATAGAATTTTAAATGTATTTAATAATATTACTTTTAAGCAAATTAAAATAAAAATCAACTAAGGAGACTGCATTTTTCTCCCTTTCTTCCTGCTCACCCTCCTTCCTTCCTTCCTTCCTTCCTCTTTCTCACTGCCTACTCCCCCTCCCCACAGCTTTTCATTGTAACAGACCTTAATTTTTAGAGCAGTTTTCAGAGTCGTAACAAAATCGAGTAGAAGATAAGAGATTTACCCTCTGACCCCAGGTATGCATTGCCTCGTCCACTGTCAAAATCCTGCACCACAGTGGTATGAGACTAAACAAAGGTATAAACAGATCTGTGATCCTTAACCATGGATGAAATTAAATTTTATCCTAGTTCAGTTGTTTTCCTTTTCATTGAAATTTAACTTCTGGAATCATTTTCCCCATGGTTTAATGGGACAGTTTTGCATGCTGTACCAGATCAGGAGAGAAAGGAAGGAGTCAATGGGATGTTGGATTTTCAGAAGGAGATGATGCTTTTAAAAATGGAAAAGAATATACAGGAACACCTGCGAATGAAATAGTTAATTTCCAGTTTTGGACAAGGTAGTGAACTTCGGCTATCTCAGTCTTGCTGGAATGAACAGATAAAGGCCATTCTGACACTTCCTTTTACAGTAAGAGAATATAAATGAACAATGAAGCAATGAAAAGAAAACTAAACTAAAACTATAAACCTCTTTTCTCTTGGGGATAGTCCAATTCAGAAATTGAAGAAGGGACTTGTGTGTTCTGAATCCTTTGACTAGAATTATCATCCTAGTTGTTTTGGGATTCAGAAATTTGGAGGTGTTGGACTTCTTACACCTTTATTTAAATCCCCTCAATGTGATCTGGAGGACTTTTTTTCTTTGAGTTTTTGCACACAACTCTATTCTCTAGACATGATGTGCAGTGAGAAGAAGAAAAATAAATCTAATTCTCTCTTGGCAGATTTTTGATGCCTTTTAATTCTAACCTTGCTACATCTAGACAATTTATGATTTCTTAGAGCTGTCCCTGTTGGCTTGGAAAAAATGTAGCTACTCCACAAATATATTTCATTGCTGTTACCATCTTATCTATTACAAAATATCCTATCTCACAGGAGATGCTGAGTCACCTGTTCGTAACTAAGAGAAGAATGCCATAAAATCGATTTTTAAATGTTGTGCTTGACGGAAAAAAAAAGCCAAATAGCACAGGAAAAATCACCAGGGTGCATATAATAGCTTGAGAATCTCTCTCCATTTGTACATTCTTTGAAACAAATACTACTCTCAGGATACAAAATCAATACACAGAAATCAGTTGCATTTTGATATACTAACAACAGACTATCAGAGAGAGAAATTAAGAAAACAATCTCATTTACAGGAGCATCAAAAAGAATAAAATACCTAGGAATAAATTTAACTGAGGAGGTGAAACAGTTGTATACTGAAATCTACTACTTTGATAAACGAAATTGAACAAGCCACAAAAAATGGAAAGATGGTCTGTGTTCATGGGTTGGAAGAATTAATATTGTTAAAACTACTACCCAAAGCCATCTATATATTCAATCAATCCCCACTGTAATTCCAATATAATCTTTTCAGAAATAGAAAAAGAAAAAAAAAAAAACCCTAAAATTTGCATGGAACTCATGAACCAAAAGTAAACCTAAGAACAAAGCTAGAGGCATCATAGTTTCTGATTTCAAGCTATACTACAAAACTAGAGCAATTAAAACAGTATAGTATTGGCATAAAAACAGACACATACCACAGGGACAGAACTACAAGCCTAAATATATCCCCAAGTATAAAATCAACTAATATTTTAAAAGAAATTCAATAATACACTATGGGGAGGGAACAGTCTCTTCAATAAAAGGTGCTGGGAAAACCAAATAACAGTCACTGTGAATGAGTGAACCTGATCCCTTATCTTGTACCTTATGCAAAAATAAACTGGAATAAAGACTTGAACATAAGACCAAAAACTGTAGAACTCCTGGAAGAAAACAGACGTTGATCTTGGCACTGATTTTGTTTTTGGTTTGACACCAAAAGCAAAGGCAGCAACAGCAAGAATAAGTGAATGGAACTATATCCAATTAAAAAGTGGCCGTAAAGAAAGAAAAGGAAAGCGTGAGGGAAGGAAACTCTTATAACTCACATATCTGATTAACTGGTCAATATCCAAAATATACAAAAACTCATACAACTCAAACACAAAAACACAAACACTGTGATTAAAAAAACGTGCAGAGGAACTGAATGGACATTGTACCAAAGAAGATCTACAAAAGACCAACAGATACATGAAAAGGTGCTCAACATTACTAATCACTAGGGAAACACAAATCAAATGCAAATCAAATGACAACGAGATGTCACCTCACCTCTGTTACCATGGCTAAAATAAAAAAGATAAGAGATAAGTGTTTGTGAGGATGTGGAGGAAGGAAAACACTTTTGCGCTGTTGGTGGATATATAAAATGATATAGCCACTGTAGAAAACAGTATGTAAGTACCTTAGGAAATTAAAAACTGCACAATCATATATCTAGCCATCCCACTTCTGCGTACATAGGCAAAGGCAATGAAAACAGGATATCAAAGAGATTCTGCACTTCCGTGCATTTTTTTTGCCAACTATTTTTAATGTTATTTCTTTAATTTGGAGGATAATTGCTTTACAGGTGCTTCCCAGGTGGATCAGTGGTAAAGAATCTGCCTGCCAAGCAAGAGATGCAAGTTCAATCCCTGGATTTGGAAGATCCCCTGGAGAAGGAAATGCAACCCACTCCAGCGTTCTTGCCTGGGATATCCCGTGGACAGAGGAGCCTGGCAGGTATAGTCCATGGGTTTGCAAAGAGTCAGATACAACTTAGCAACTAACACACACTTGCTTTACAATGTTGTGGTAGTTTCTGTGGTACAACAGTGTGAATCAGCTGTAAGTATACTATACCATCTCCCTATTGAACCTCCTTCCCACACCCCCCAATTCCACCCCTCTAGGACATCACAGGGGTGGAACTAGGGGTGTGTGGGCAGGAGGTTCAATAGGGAGATGGTATAGTATACAACAGTGTGAATCAGCTGTAAGTATACTATACCATCTCTCTATTGAACCTCCTTCCCACACACCCCCAATTCCACCCGTCTAGGACATCACAGAGAGAAGGCAATGGCACCCCACTCCAGTACTCTTGCCTGGAAAATCCCATGGATGGAGGAGCCTGGTGGTCTACAGTCCATGGGGTCACTAAGAGTCAGACACGACTGAGCAACTTCTCTTTCACTTTCACTTTCATGCATTGGAGAAGGAAGTGGCAACCCACTCCAGTGTTCTTGCCTGGAGAATCCCAGGGATGGGGGAGCCTGGTGGGCTGCCGTCTATGGGGTTGCACAGAGTCGGACACGACTGAAGCAACTTAGCAGCAGGACATCACAGAGTACCAAGCTGAGTTCCCTGTGCTAGACAGCAGCTTCTCGCGAGCTATCTATTTTACATATGATTATATATATATATATCAAAGCTACTCTCTCAATTCATCCCATCCTCTCCTTCCCCTGCTGTGTCCACAAGTCCATTCTCTACATCTGTGTCTCTATTCCTGCCCTGCAAATAGGGTCATCAGTAGTACTTTTCTGGATTCCATATATATATGTGTTAACATACAATATTTGTTTTCCTTTTTTTTGACTTATTTCACTTTGTATGACAGACACTGCTGCTGCTGCTGCTAAGTCACTTCAGTCGTGTCCGACTCTGTGTGACCCCATAGACGGCAGCCCAGCAGGCTCCCCCATCCCTGGGATTCTCCAGGCAAGAATACTGGAGTGGGTTGCCATTTCCTTCTCCAATGCATGAAAGTGAAAAGTGAAAGTGAAGTCGCTTGGTCTGTCCGACTGTTAGCGACCCCATGGACTGCAGCCCACCAGGCTACTCCATCCATTGGATTTTCCAGGCAAGAGTACTGGGGTGGGGTGCCATTGCCTTCCCCGATGACAGACACTAGATTCATTCATATCATTACAAATGACCCTATTTTGTCCCTTTTTATGGCTGAGATTCCCATGCTTTTTGGAGCATAATTCACAATAGCCAATACATGGAAACAGCTAAGTTTTCATCAAGGATGAATGGGCAAAGAAGATGTGAGATACATATAAAATATGTATCACACACATAACATGTTTTATTTAGCCATGAGAAAGAAGGACATTTACACTGGCGACAGCATGGACAGACCGTAAAGGCATTATGCTGAGTGAAATACGTCAGATGGAGAAAGACAAACATTATATGTGAATCTGAAAAAGCCAAACTCACAGACAGAGAAACCAGAATGATGTTTTCCAGAGACTGGGAGCGGAGCGAAGAAAGGACATATTTGGTCAGACTTATAGTTAGAAGATGAATATATTCTGGGGCTATAACGTATAGAATAGGCTTCCCTCATAGCTCAGTTAGCAAAGAATCTGCCGGCAAGCAGGAGACCCGGGTCAGGAAGAGCTCCGGGAGGAGATGGCAACCCACGTCAGTATTCCTGCCTGGAGAATCCCATGGGCAGAGGAGTGATTCTAGTTAACGATATTGTATTAAACCCTCAGAAGTTGCTAAGAGAGTAACTCTTACATGTTTTTACCACAAAAAAAGAAATGCTTATTACGTGCCATGGATGGAGGTGTTGGCTAAGCTTACGGTGATTATCATTTTGCAATAGTGAAGTATATCAAATCAACACATGGCACAACACACTGTTCAATGTCAACTATTCCCACTAAAGCTGGAAAAGTAAATACATAAAAACAGGTGAAATATTAGTCTGGAAAATTTTTTTCCAATAGCTATTTCTTAAAAATTAAAAATGGAAAAGGTCTATCCATGGTGTTGCAAATGGCTGATTTAACTAAAGAAAGCTAAAGCTTTCATACAGGTATTGGTTCATAAGGAAAATCAAAGAGACATCTTCAATTATTACAAACAGACACTTAAGTGAGAATATGTTGGAGTTCAGTCACTTACTTATACACTTCCCACTTAACAGAACATATTAATTTCCAGCACCCATCACATCACTGTTTTACTGAACCCGTTCAGCTTTGTTTTCTCACAACTCTTCATATTGGTAGTGCAATGGACTGTGGAAAGACTCCTAGAAAATCAGTCCCAATACATGTTTAAGGTCCAAAAAACTGACCATGCTGAAAAAGAAAATTCTAGTACTCAGGTCACAGCTGAATTCCTTTTAACAAAGGATAAGAACAACAAAATGCTACACACTTGACAAGACTTTGTTGATCTTATTCATTTGTTCTCGGTAAAAAGAAAGGAAAGTGCAATACACTAACTTTTTCCTGCTCCGAAACCGCGGTCCACTGACAGTGCTGGGAACGGCACAGGCCGGAGGGTGAACTGTGGGTGGGGGTATCCACACGTGGGTGACGGAAGGATTCCTGGGTACTGGGCACTTTCTAGGGTTGGCACAGGGATGGCGCTCACGACAGCTGCAAAACAAAAGTGTTGTCATTAATATTTTCAATCCCATGCATCCGCGTAACAAGCAAAAAGGAAATGGCTACATTTCACATCTTCAAATCCATGGATGCTCCTCATAGTTTCACGTTGCTTCCTTTACTTACCTCTCTTTCTAGAAAGTCCCTTTCTCACTTCAGAAAAGACAACTCACTCTTCAAGAATCTCACTAGCAAGAATTACCCTGAGGTTTAAAATTTTTCATGGTTTCAAACAAAGAAGTGATTCATAGGCCACCTTAAGGCTCCCTGGTTTTTATTTGGTTTGGTTTTCATCTTATTCTTTCTTCTAGGCAAAAACAATGATGTTACAAACATTAGATTATTCTGAAATGGAATACATTATATACAGCGGGCTAAAAAAGTGGGGATTTTCTATTAATTCTGTGAAGGAAAGTAATGCTTTGGAGATCTATAGTCTGGAGAGAGAATATGAAAGTATACTCTAAATACTCAAACCAAGGATTTATATTTAATAGAAGATACTTTCAAGCAGCTGAAGTAGTACAACTTTGTGACACATTAATTTAAATGCAACTGAATGTTTTCTGAAATACCAAAACATGTTTGAAGTTACATTGGTCTAAACCTACAGATGATATCTTACACAATATTTTCTAGGTTTAGTGAGGATTGTCC
Source organism: Oreotragus oreotragus (assembly GCA_006410675.1). Taxonomy (NCBI): domain Eukaryota; kingdom Metazoa; phylum Chordata; class Mammalia; order Artiodactyla; family Bovidae; genus Oreotragus; species Oreotragus oreotragus. The sequence goes on along the minus strand of SJYX01009710.1, from coordinate 238,783 downwards.
GATTCCACTGTTCAAATACCTGTTCAGTTGTATCACATTATGAATTAGGTGTTTGATTTAGGTCATATCTGAATGGTCGAGTGGTTTTCCCTACTTTCTTCAATTTAAGTCTCAGTTTGGTAATAAGGAGCTCATGATCTGAGCCACAGTCAGCTCCCGGTCTTGTTTTTGCTGACTGTATAGAGCTTCTCCATCTTTGGCTGCAAAGAATATATTCAGTCTGTTTTGGTGCCATCACTTCTTGGCAAATAGATAAGGAAACAGTGGAAATAGTGGCAGACTTTATTTTGGGGGCTCCAAAACCACTGCAGATGGTGACTGCAGCCATGAAATTAAAAGATGCTTACTCCTTGGAAGACAAGTTATGACCAACCTAAACAGCATATTAAAAACCAGAGAGATTATTTTGTCAAAAATGGTCCGTCTAGTCAAGGCTATAGTTTTTCCAGTAGCCATGTATCGATGCAAGAGTTGGACTATAAAGAAAACTGAGCTCTGAAGAATTGATGCTTTTGAACTGTGGTGTTAGAGAAGACTCTTAAGAGTCCTTTGGACTGCAAGGAAATCCAACCAGTCCATCCTAAAGGAGATCAGTCTTGAATATTCATTGGAAGGACTGATGCTGAAGCTGAAACTCCAACACTTTGGCCACCTGATGCAAAGAGCTGACTCATTTGAAAAGACCCTGATGCTGGGAGGGATTGGGGGCAGGAGAAGGGAACAACAGAGGATGAGATGGCTGGATGGCATCACCAATTCAATGGACAGAGTAACTCCCAGAGTAAACTCTGGGAGTTGGTGATGGACAGGGAGGCCTGGCGTGTTGAAGTCCATGGGTTGCAAAGAATCAAACCCAGCTAAGCGACTGAACTGAACTGTATCATATTATGAAATACTTACTCTCAGTGTAAGTCAATCTTCATCTTATAAAATGTTTAGCATGCTCTACCTCTTATTAACAAAAAATAAAAATTAAGCTAGTTGCTGAAATGATCAATTTCAAGAGCATATTCTTATCTAAAAAATTAATGAACTATTTATATTATGAATTTTTAAATTTAGTTATACCTTAAGGCCAGTTGCTGAAGTTCAACATTCACAGCAGTGTACATTTACCAAAGTGATGGCTGGATGGCATCACCAATTCAATGGACAGAGTAACTCCCAGAGTAAACTCTGGGAGTTGGTGATGGACAGGGAGGCCTGGCGTGTTGAAGTCCATGGGTTGCAAAGAATCAAACCCAGCTAAGCGACTGAACTGAACTGTATCATATTATGAAATACTTACTCTCAGTGTAAGTCAATCTTCATCTTATAAAATGTTTAGCATGCTCTACCTCTTATTAACAAAAAATAAAAATTAAGCTAGTTGCTGAAATGATCAATTTCAAGAGCATATTCTTATCTAAAAAATTAATGAACTATTTATATTACGAATTTTTAAATTTAGTTATACCTTAAGGCCAGTTGCTGAAGTTCAACATTCACAGCAGTGTACATTTACCAAAGTAAAATCCTTTTTTTTTTTTAATCACTTTCCTTTTACCTAGTAATTTCATCATCAAGATACAAATTACATTGCATTATTGTTGGTTAGAAACAGATTTTTAAAATATTTTGACTTAAAAATGCAGATTAATTACATGAAATACATAGCACTTTAAATTGAAAGGGCTCCTTCAAAATGACACATGTACCCCAATGTGTTCATTGCAGCGCTAGCCAGGACATGGAGGCAATCTAGATGTCCGTCGACAGATGAATGAGTAAAGAAGATGTGGTACGTATATACAATGGAATATTACTCAGCCATGAAGAGGAATGAATTAAATCAGTTGTAGTGAGGTGGATGAACCTAGAGTCTGTTATACAGAGTGGAGTAAATAAGAAACTGAAAAACAAATATCATATATTAATGCATATATATGGAATCTAGAAAAACGGTACTGATGAAGCTATTTGCAGGGAAGGAATGGAGACACACACCCAGAGAACAGCCGAGTGGACAAAGAGGGGAAGGCAAGGCTGGGGCCGATCGAGAAAACAAAACTGACAAGGATACATTTCGCTGGGGGCTCAGCGGTCAAGGATCCACCAGCAATGCAGGAGACCCAGGCTCAGGCTCAATCCCTGGGCCAAGAATTCGCCCCGGTGAAGGGAATGGCAACCCACTCCAGTATTCTTGCCTGGAGAATCCCATGGACAGAGGAGCTTGGCATGCTACACTCCACAGGGTTGCAGAGACATTAAAGCAACTGAGCATGCACGCGTATACACTATCGTGTATAAAATAGCTAGCTAGGGGGCAGCTGCTGTACAGTACAGGGAACCCCCAGCCTGGCACTCTGATAACCTAGAGGGCGGGAGGCTCAAGAGGGAGGGGGTGTATATATATACACACACATATATATATGTAAAACTGCACTTGAGAATTTAATTTCAGTATATTTATAACACTCCTTGAAGTGCATATTAACATGTTTACTTGAAAAATGAAGCCAGGTCTTTTTTCACATAGAAAGTTTTGACTGACTGTTTTGGTAATGAGGACTAACTCTTTTTTAAGGAGGTTAAGTAATGGGTGCTTTATCTGAATCAAACAAGAATGTATATTAATGATTTAATGGGATAAAACATTTTTTCAAAACATGTTAGTAAAGATGTAAGTGATATTTCAATGTTTTCAGTCCTGTCTTAGTATATTGTATTATACGAAGTACCTCTAAGTGAATGAAACCTGTAGATGTATAAGTCTTGATAAAGCTTTTTACAGTTGCACCTCCTAGAAAATTAGAAAGCAGATAACTTGAATGATTAATCAATACTTGAATGTAACTTTTACTTCCAGAAAAAATTAAAGGACATTATCTAGTTGCTAACTGAAATACTATTTAACTTTCTGTGAGAGTTCACAGAGCTGCCAGTTGTATGTTATTCTGTGGGGAAGTGAATTGTAGGTATTAGTTAAAGGAAGAAAATGAGTGATACAATCTTTTTTCTGTAAAAGGGAAACTTCTTTATGTATTGATACTTTGTAAATGGATGATGGTGGGTATCAAATTGCTATGGTAGTTTTATACTTTTGGCTTTATTTAAAAGAGTAGAATACTAGAAAAATTATGTATTCTGCAGATATTTAACCTATAATATTTAACTTTAAATATTGAATTAAAAACGTGTGTGGTGATACAGAAAGTGAAGTGAAGTCGCTCAGTCGTGTCCGACTCTTTGCCACCCCATGCACTGTAGCCTATCAGGCTCCTCTGTCCATGGGATTTTCCAGGCAAGTGGGTTGCTGGAGTGGGGTGCCATTTCCTTCTCCAGGGGATCTTCCCAACCCAGGAACTGAACCCAAGTCTCCTGCATTGCAGGCAGACGCTTGATACAAAGCTTTTCTAAATTATTTTTGGGAGGACTTCAATGAAAAATTCAGACTACCTGATATATAACATCATAAATAAATATGTTATAATTTAATTGATAAGATATTTTATAAAAGTAGATTGTGGCTATCTAAGCACATGAACAGACTTTAGAAAAAGGAAAAGATATAAAATGAGAAGGGAACTTTTGAAAATAATCAGAAATTCAAACCAGATACCAGCCAAAATAATGATAAATTCCCTAGAGGAAAAGGTTATAATTTTGTAGTCTTTGTGTCTGTCTTCGTACAGTGCTGGAGACACCTCTTATTTTTCAAGTGAGTTAACAAGAAAGATTTTCTAGAAGAAATATTTATAAATCTGTCATTTTAACCCACTGGAGATTTTTTACATGATCTCATGTATGTATTATTTTGTTTCCTGGTGTGTATACTTACTATGTTACTACAATGATAATAATAGTAATAGACTTAAATACATTTGCAAATAAAAGTCTTATAATAACAAAGTCTGTATTCCTATAACTCAAAATTTCACTCTGAAGCAGTTAATTGAATTCATACATCTTCCTAATCAAAATGAGATTACTATATAGTCATTAAGGTTGACTGACAAATTGCAAAGTTTTTCCTGTGTTGACAATTTTTACTCATAAATAAATGTGACAATAATAGTCTCCCTTAAACACAGAAGGCACCCACTTGACAAGTTGTGCACATTCTAATCAATATTGTTATCTGAATTTAACCAATATTTTAGAATGCAGTTAGAAAAAGAATGTCATAAATATCTTCCAGTTGGTGCTGAATAAATTTGAATAGAGAAACATAAAATAATTTGGCAAGCCACAGATTCTGTGTAAGTGAGAGAGTGGAGAGAACCCAAGAGACTAAATTCATATTCCAGTTCCAAGTCTTTCATTACTTAAGAAAAGAAATTTTGCTTTCTACGAGTTTTGCATTTTGACTACTGACCTGAGTACAAAAGGTTTGCAAATAATAAAAGTTCTTTTAAAAAATGATAAATCTGTTGTATGTCTCAGCAACTCAGAAATTTGCATTGTTCTATTTCCCTCACATGAATAGAATAGTCAGTATTCCAAAGCTTTGGTTTTGAAATTTTCTGATCCATGATTCATTTCTAAAATAGAACAGACACCTACTACTACTACTACTACTACTACTAAGTCGCTTCAAGCGTGTCCGACCCTGTGCAACCCCATATACAGCAGCCCACCAGGCTCCCCCGTCCCTGGGCTTCTCCAGGCAAGAACACTGGAGAACAGACACCTACCCTTACTTATAAAACAGTTGTTGCTAAATTAATCATTCTGAAATAAGTTGGACCTAACACCGTGTATTGAAGTGTATTTTTGTATTTCCCCTGCATGTCAGTTTTGAGAGCCAGAAACACATACACACACATATATCCTCACAGTACAATTCAAGGCATTCACTGCCCTGCTCTGTTTATGTAAAACAGCTTGAAGAGTGATATCATCAAACATTTTCAATAAATCTCTGCCTTGCGGCCAACTATGACAAGAAATCTGTTCTGACACAGCTTGCTGACAACTGGATTTATCTCTCATACTGACACATAAAGATTTTTCAAGTAGAAACTCCCTCACCACCAAATTACTTAGTTTCCTGAACAGGGCACATTGATATTCAAAAACTTGTTTAAACAACATTTACAAAAATGTGAGTGTTAAACACGACCTATAGGAAATCTAAAATACAGATTTTATTTTTAAAGTTACAATTTTAAGAAATAAAGCTCTCTATAGGTACTTGTCCCCATGATACTTGGCAATTTGAGAAATTTGTTGAGGAGGAGAGGTGAACAAACATAAGAGTAAAGACAATATTTTAAAGAGCAAAGAGCTTAAGTGAAATGATTTCTCACTCTGCCTCTCTTTAGCATTCTTTTTGGCAATGGCCTACATATAATCTGGACTATTCAGAACTGTAGTTTCCATCACCCTTGATAAATAATCTCCTTCCCATTTTCAGGTGTCCTTTGACAAGCAATTGTCACTGGATATCAGCCACAAGTATCCACAAATTCCTACTTTAGGAAAATAATGAACATTCACAATGACATGTTCTGCAGCTGTTCTTAAAATAGTGGCAAAGGGCCCAAACACTAGGTCAGACTGCCTGGGTTCATTATCTAGTTCTGCCACTTGGTAGGGAATAAATGCATAGCCAACATCTAAGACAGTGCCCATTGATTCTATCTTTTTGTATTCACATCCTTATTGGAGTTCCCTGCCACAATTCATCCCGACTGGTCTGGTGACCAACGAGTACAATGGAAGTGATGGTATGTCACTTCCAAAAACAGGTTAAATGAGATTCTTTCTCATTCTCTTTTCCCCTCTCACTCTTTCTGATGGTTCACTCTGGAGGAAGCCTGGAGTCATGTCTTGAGGACCCTGAGCTTGAACTGCCTGGCTAAATCATTCCTGGATTTCTGATGCTCAGAAGCTACTGAAAAAATAAATGGTTGTTTTCTGTTGCTACATTTTCAGGTAATTTGTTAGGTAACAGTAGGTAACTATACATTCACATCCATACATGACCACAGGAAAAACCATAGCCTTGACTAGGC
>SJYX01009710.1:216410-229937 GCA_006410675.1 Oreotragus oreotragus | reverse complement strand
CTCTTGAGAGTCCCTTGGACTGCAAGGAGATCCAACCAGTCCATTCTGAGGGAGATCAACTCTGGGATTTCTTTGGAAGGAATGATGCTAAAGCTGAAACTCCAGTACTTTGGCCACCTCATGCGAACAGTTGACTCATTGGAAAAGACTGATGCTGGGAGGGATTGGGGGCAGGAGGAGAAGGGGACGACTGAGGATGAGATGGCTGGATGGCATCATGGACTCGATGGACATGAGTGTGAGTGAACTCCGGGAGATGGTGATGAACAGGGAGGCCTGGCGTGCTGCAATTCATGGGGTCGCAAAGAGTCGGACACAACTGAGCGAATGAACTGAACTGAAGACTAAATAGATCTTAAGGGGAACATTGATGAAGGGTTTTCATTTGTTGGGCTGATGTTTGCTGCTAAATCTCCATATTCCCTGCCCTTATAATGAATATAACTAGCATATAGGAGAAATAAATATTAACCTTTAAGATTAATCATGTTAAGCTTAGGTTAAATAAATTCCTTTCTTAGTTGTAACCCAGTATACCCTCACCCTATAGGAATGCAACTTTATCTGCTACCTTCAGAGGGTGGCCCCTGGTTTAAGAAAAAACACCCTTGGGAAAAATAAGTTTTTTGGTTATCAGAAAGAAAGTATCAGAAAATGTCAGCAGGCCTCATGGCCAGAAGATGATGTAAAACTCCTAAGACTTTTTTTATACATTTATATGAAGCACCTGATTTTGATAAAGGTCAGGACTGCTGACCTCCGTGTGACTTTAAAATTTCCATTTGTCTCTATGTATAACAAAAGGTATATAAGCAAACCTGCAAATAAAGAAAACAGATCAGTTTCTGGAAAGACTGATTCCCCCGTGCCGTTTCTTTCTTGCTCCCCATTTTTCTGGCTGAATTCCCATCTGGAGTGTGGGTGCTCACCACATCTACCTGCTTGCCCCGGCTTTTAAGTTCCACGTGAGAAGGAACCCAAGGAGGGGCATCTTCTGATATTTCAGTGGCACCGGTGGCCCAACGTAGATGGTGCAAATTCCTTGTCTTGGAATTTTATTCGTATCCCACATAAACCAAGTTATTCAGCCTCTTTTTCTCGACTAATTTTCCGACTACACTACTTCTTTCTAATCTCCCTCTATATCTGTAATTAAGTTTTTTCCTAGGACGCCTACTCCGTCTCCCCTTTGGATTACCCTGGACCTACCGGAGCTGGACCCTGACACTTATCTATGACTTTGTGGTGATGGTATCACGGGGGAATGCATGTCTAAACTTACTAGACTATGTACATTAAGTATGTACAGTTACACACATAAATTATATCTAAATAAAACTGTTCAATGATAAATAAAATTAAAAAAAATATGACCACTTAAAATATTATGGCCACTTAAAATAGAGGTCAAAATTTTCCAAACATACTGAAAACTGAGTTCCGCACTCAAGTGACTAAAGCAGATAGTGAGGGTGTGGAAGAAAACATTGGCTCTCATAGTGAACGTTCTAGAAAGGCCCCCAACCAGTAACCATAGCAGCATCCAAGCTATCCTTAAAACTGTATGCTTTCTTCTGCCTCAGTCTTTTTAAATACCATCTAATTTAAGTTTTTGAAACTTCTAGCTTCTTTAGAGGCTGATCTTATATTTTATATTTTTTCCTTCAAAAACAAGGAAATAAAAAACTGAAAAAAATTCAAGAGATTTTTTACTCAACAAACTCATACAGTGAATTATTAAAATTGTACAGCTGATGTGATCCTACAGGGTATCTGCTTCCATTTCTATTTTACCTAGATATATTCTTCACCTCTCCTCTGGCATTTTACAGCAGAAGGAAACACAATATGAGAAGGAAAAAGGAATCTTTCCAAGGCCAAATAATTAGGATGCATGGAATAATAAAACACTGAAAGTATAAGAAAATCTGCCATCACTCCAGGAACTGCTCTTAGCCAAAGAAGCTGCTCACCAAGGTTGCACCTTACCTCCTAGGAGCAGTCTGCATCAAAGACTTCAGAACCGCCCCCACCCACCCCCACCTCATTTGGGACAACCTAGAAGGATAATTCCAGCACCAGAGCAATCTGTACTGTCAGTTGAGGCCTCCATCAAACTTTTGGGTTGGCCAAATAGTTTGCCCAGGTTTTTCCATATGCCAACCAGCAAGGAGATCAAACCAGTCAATCCAACAGGAAATCAACCCTAAATATTCACTGGAAGGACTGATGCTGAAGCTCCAATACTTTGGCCATCTGATGTGAAGAATCAACTCATTGGAAAAGACCCTGATGCTGGGATAGACTGAAGGCAGGAGGTGAAGAGGGTGACAGAGAATGAGATGGTTGGATGGCATCATCGATTCAATGGACACAAATCTGAGCAAACTCTGGGAGATAGTGAAGGACAGGAAGCTTGGTGTGCTATACTCCATGGGGGTCTCAAAGAGCCGGACACAGTTTACAAAGTGAATGGCGATAACAATAACTGATTAGTTTACTATCCCCCTCTCAGCAATCCTGCACCCTTTACCCTCACAGGTGTTATTACTAAAGGAGCTTGCTAGTAAATGTCCTGTTTTCCAATCTTTTTTCAGAGTCTGATTCCTGGAAACCCAGCATATGGCTTTCCTTCAGTTCAATTCAGTCACTCAGTCATGTCCAACTCTTTGCGACCCCATGGACTGTAGCACGCCAGGCCTCCCTGTCCATTGCCAACTCCTGGAGTTTGCTCAAACTCATGTCCATTGAGTCAGTGATGCCATCCAACCATCTCAGCCTCTGTCGTCCCCTTCTCCTCCCACATTTAATCTTTCCCAGCATCAGGGTCTTTTCCAATGAGTCAGTCCTTGCATCAAGTGGCCAAAGTATTGGAGTTGCAGCTTCAGCATCAGTCCTTCCAATGAATATTCAGGACTGATTTTCTTTAGGATGGACTGGTTGGATCTCCTTACAGTCCAAGGGACTCTTAAGAGTCTTCTCCAGGAGACTAATTTATAGTAAGAAAATCATATAAAATTATTTTTGGCCATTGTAAAAATACTCACTTTTTGCCACGGTTTTATAAGAAAGAGCACTGGACTGGGGAAATCAGAATATCTGGATTCTTCTCCTGTCTATGCTATCAGGTACTATGCTTCTCACAGGCATTAACTTGCTTAGCTGTGAAGTGTGTTCTGGGGTAAGAAGTAACATATGCCACCTAATATTTTCAACCAAGAAGTATAATCTCAGACAAACAGATTTTGTACTTCAATGAAATTAAATGCCATTTCCTGTGAAGTTTAAGAACTAAAAAACACTTCAGATAGTTTATATTTTATCTGGTAATTAACATTTTGTAGAACATGGTGAGAAATGTCAAGGAAGAAGGGGGGAATAATCTTACAAAAATAGAGATTATTAAACAGAACAGCAAGCATCTTTATACGTGTGACTGGAAATTCAAACTATGCTATGATGTGGTTTATACAAGACTTGATACACGAGTAAATCCAAATAATTGCAAGTGGGCCATCAGTAAATGCATCTACCATTCTGAATGAAATCATAACTCTGTCAAGATACGAATCTACAAGTTTTTCGGCTTAGCTAGCTAATGCCCATCAATCATGTCAGATACAAAGAATCTATTTTCTTTATCAGAAAGTCTAAGAATTAATTTTAAAATCAACTTGGATTATATGCTGAAGTAAATTTTCTCTTGTTAGAGTTTAACCAGCTGAGTTTGGAGCCAACAAAGAATGTAATGTGACAAAGATTTCAAAAGGTCAATATTCTACTGACTCTTCATTTCTAATTGACGTTTTACTTAAATATAATATGCATATTTATAGTCCCTTGGACAGCAAGGAGACCAAACCAGTCCATCTTAACAGAAATCAATCCTTAATACTCACTGAAAGGACTGATGCTGAAGCTCCAATAGTTTGGCCAATAGCTGGCTCATTGGAAAAGACCCTGATGCTGGGAAAGATTGAAGACAGAAGGAGAAAGGGCAACAGAGGATGAGATGGTTGGATGACATCACCAGTTCATGGATATGAACTTGGGCAAACTCTGAGAGACAGCGAGGGGCAGGGAGTCCTGGTGTGCTCCAGGCCTTGGGGTCAAAAAGAGTTGGACACAACTCTGCAAGTGAACAACAGTAATACATATGGAAAACTACATATCGTCAATACTGCTCAGTGACCTTTCAGGGTGAAACGTCTTCTCACAACGTGATCAGAAGCTGCTCCACGGTCCCTTCTGGTAACTAAACACCTCTCATTAAGAGTAACTACTCTTTTGAATTCTAACCCCATAGGTTATTTTGCCTGTTTAAAATGTACATAAACTGAATCATACAGATGTGTTACATTTCTGTTTTGCAAGAGTACATCTGTGAGAGTCTCCATATTGTTTGTATCATTTTAGCTTGTCCATTTTCATTGCTCCATGGCAGTCCATTGTGTGAATATGTCATATACATAACAAAGTCATGATAAGCAGTATTCCCCGAAGTATTCTTACACATGTCTTTTGGTGAGCATATTAGGCATTTCTGCTAGATATACACCTAAGAACAGAATAAATCTAGGTATGGAACTGTTGAGTCAGAGTGTCCCTATACATTTTATAAATGTATTCGACTGCTGAAAATCACATATATGCATGCTTTATAGAATAGTTTTTAAATTAATAAAACTAAAACATTTCTAACTACTAATTTACTAATTTTAAACTAATGAAAGTAGTAAATTACTTGTCATTCTAGGGCCTGCATTCATGTAAGACACTAGGAGAAGTCGTGCTTTAGGCATCGAGCGAGTCAGAGCTGGAGATGGCAGCGCGAGGGGTGGGGTGAGGCCCACAGACTGAGCCCAAGTTTGGGCTTCAGACTCTCAGAACTTTGGCTTCCACGTTTGTGAACTGGAGATGCTAGAGTCAAACATGTTCTTTAAAAAATGAATACAAATAAGATAAGGCATCTTTATCCTTGGAAAAGAAGCACACCAGAGAGACTCAAAGCTGCTCAGGTGCGTCCTGAAGGAAGTTTCTTAAGCTGAGACTATTTCCCACCTGTAAAATCAGGATAATCTCAACACATGAGAGTATTGTGAGGAGTAAATGAAACATGAATTAGCAAGGTATTTAGCCAGTGAATAATATTTAGAAGTTCTCAACACTTGTTAGATTTCATTACATTTCTCTTTCTAAGCTCGTTCGTTCTTGTTGAATGAAAACAACTTTAACTGTCTTTAATATATCAAGTTTTTATTTGAAGATACTCTATTAGAACTGCTAAAAAAAGAGCCTTAAACCCTGATGTGTTATGAACATACGGCCTTCTTATAATACATTTATTTTTTCATCTAGTCATTTATTTGAAAGATACTTAGCAAGTACCAATTTTATGCTAGATATTGAGTTAAACAATGTGTGAATATGAAGAAGAATTAGATGCATTCCCTCCATATCATGTAATACACAATCTGTTAGAGGAGGCAAGATTTGGACTTGAATACCTAAGTATATGAGGCAGTACTCAAGAATTAATTCCATAAAAGTGTTAAAAAGAGAGACTATTCAAACATGAGAAAAGAAGCCCTTATTTCTGGGTGTAGTAATCAGAGAGGAAAGAATTCATGAGAGCATTAATACCTCTCTGGTCTTTGAAAGATTCACAGAACTCTGTTAGTTAGAGATGGCTACCAAGTCATTCCATAAGGGGAAAAAAAAAAGGGTTCAGAAGGAAAATCAAATAAAGAACAGTGCATATTTGGGAACTGGTGGTTGGTCTGGCTTGGCAAGGGTGTCTAACAGCAACAGGAGACTAGAAACATAGACTACATCTGCTATGCACAGGGGGTTGCTGTTTTTTTCTTGGAAGACAGTGAGGAGCCACTGGGAAAATTTATGGAGCGGAACGCCATATTTAAGTTGTTTCAGGAAGAAATTTGGCAAGCAGGATACAAAGATATTTAGAAGGCACTACAGAGAGGAGGAAGATTAATTATAAAGCTACTCTGACTGTTCAGGGGTGAGGCCATAAAGAGAAGAATAAAAACATGACTCTTGGAAATGGGAACGCAGCCAGGGATTCAAGATACTGTGGAAGAAAAAAAAAGTCACTGGGATATGGGAACTTCTTAGATGAAGAAGTTATATATGGGAGAGCAAGTCCCATGAAGATTCTGAAACACATTGATTTTTAAGAAGAAAGCTATAGAAGGTTGGCACAGACAGAACAAAGTTATAAGAGGAAAGTGGCTGGAAGGAAAAAACAAATAGAAGCGGCTAAGTGTACAGCGTCCCTCTATGCGGTGAAAGGCATGAGAGAAAAAGGACAGTAGCTTCACAGAGGACTGCAGCTGGGAGCATAATGATTAAGTGCACAGAGGCTGAAGCCAGTCCCGAGTCCAAATTCTGGCCCTGCCACTTACTTGCTGTATGACTGTAAGCTATGTACTTAAACTCTGTAAGCCTCAGTTCTTTTAATAGTAAAACAGGCATAAGAACAGTATCTATCCCATGAGTTGAACAACTGGCATCTGTTATAAATTCCATTACACTTATTATAGTAAAATTGAGAGCTGTGTTGGAATGTAGAGGAAATATCACATACAGTAGGTAGAAAGAAACAGCCATTAGTTCATTCATTTGGCTGAACAGTATCAACTTAGTGCCTACCATGTGCCCATCTCCATTTCGGGTACTGAGGATATGACGAGATGAAAGCAGGCAAAATTCCTGCTCTCATAGAGGCTGTACTGCACAGGGAAAACACATAATAAGTAAACAAACACAATAAAGCAAGTAAGACAGTTATACACATTAAGAAAAAGCAGAATGAAGAGGGTGGAGAGAGATCAAGGATGCTCCTAGGTAATGGTCAGAGAAACCTATGTTCCTTCGCAGTGGTGGCAGTTGAACACAGACCCGAATAAATGAGGGAAACATCAACTAAATATCTATGGAAAGAAATGCGAGGCGAAGAGGACAGTTAAACGTCCCTGAACTGGAATGTATGTTATTGCCAAAGTACAGAGAGGAGAGCTATGTGTCTGAAAGAGATTATAGAGAGGAACAGCAAGCGACAGCGTGACAGACATGCCAGAGGCTGGACCACACAGCACCTCTTGGGCAGGATGAAATCGCTGGATTTTGTGCCACATGTGACAGGAAGTCAAGAGGAATAACATGATCTAATTCACATTGAAAAGCTTCGGCGCAGACAACTTACTGTAAGATCAAGAGCTCAAGAAAAGAGAACAGTTACAAGTTTACAGCTCTAGTCTACAATCTATAGATTACATTTGCCATCTAGAGACGGTATAGCTTGGATAAGGGCAGAAAAGTGGAGGTGGGAAAGAGTGGTCAGATTTGGGGCGGGTTTTGAAAGCAAGAACTATCAGATTTGCTGAAAGACTGAATTGGGGATGTGAGGAAATCACATAAAGAAGTATGAAACTAGAGTTTTTGTTTTATTTTGTTTTTTAAACAAGAATAGATGGTTAAAGAGTGGTACCGTGTATTGGGAAAAATAATAGGAGGATCGAGTTTGGAGCTGGGAGAGGGAACTATGGAAGAGCAAGATTTCCATGTTGAGCTCACCTGGCTTGCCTATTAGCCATTTGAAGAAGGTGGGTCAATATTGTATATGGAAATTGATGTGGGTTTCAGGAAGGGATTAATCTAGGGATTAAATTCTGTGATTCGTCAGCATGCAAATGGCATTAAAGCCGTTGGTATCAGATGACAACTTCTAAGAAGTGCGTGTAGACAGGAGACAGCAGTTTGCAAACTGAGCACGAGGCTACTCTGTCTCTTGAGAGATGGGGAGAAAGGAGGAGTAAGTAAAGGACTAAAAACGAGCAGGCAGTGGGGCCGGAAGAAAACGGCGCATTTAGAAAACAACCGCCAAGTGAAGAAAGTGTTCCAGGAAAAAACAGAAGCCATGTCAAATTTTGCTGAGCACTGGACAATTGAGCGTTTGGTAAGAAGACGTGGAGATTACTGAAATCTTGGCAACCATGGTTTTAGTAGAGGGACTGTGGAAATAAAGAAGATTAAAAGAACAAAAAGTAATTACAGACAACTTTTAAGAGGGTTTCTCAGGAAGGGGGAGGAATGGGCTAGTGGTTCCAGGGAAGATGCTTTAACAAGGGAGTTATGAGATAATGCTCATATGCATATTGGAGTTATCAGTAGGAAGGAAAACTGATGATGCAAGAAAGGAAAGGGATAATTACAGAAGAGTCCCTAAGTGGGAATGAAAGGTTGTCCTCAAGGGAGAGAGCTGGTCTTACAGAGAAACAAAAACAGATCACTAAATTTGAAGGGTAGATAAGGATACTATTTCTAAATGCTTCTCTTGGTGATAAAAGAAGCAGGCTTATTAGCAGAGACTGGGGAAAGGAGAGAGGTATTGAGTCAGAAAGGAAAGAATAGATATAAGATATTCATCTTATAAAGTAAGACAATGAATGATGTCTCAATGAATGAGAATGAATGATTTCTCTCAAAGTGAGAGAAATGACTGGCATTTCCAAATAAATGACAGTTCACCTTGAATTTGTTGTCATAAATACCCAGTGAATAGGCTATATGAAAGTGAAAGTCACTCAGTCATGTCTGACTCTTTGGGACCTCGTGGACTATACAGTTCACGGAATTCTCCAGTCCAGAATCCTGGGGTGGGTAGCAGTTTCCTTCTCCAGGGGATCTTCCCAACCCAGGGATTGGACCCAGGTCTCCCACATTGCAGGCGGATTTTTTACCAGCTAAGCCACCAGGGAAGCCCAAATGGGCTACATATCTTTCTTCAAATGAAGTCAGCTGTCAGGGTTCATGGTTAATGTTGGTGAGGAGCTAATTTAACCAGGGTTGAGTTTTTTGGGTAGTAACTATGATAGGAAAGAACTGAGGGAGATGAGGCTGTTTACAAGGGATGGAAGGTAGTAATTAATGCTGGATTGGAAGTGGAGTTTAAATGGAAATAAAGACATGAGGAAGACCAGGGATAATGGGAAGGTTGCAGAGTTAATGGACTGGAGGTGCTAGTGGGATTAAAAATTTGTTAGCAAGGGGCCACTAAATGAGAAAAATAATACTGTGCTAGAAAAGAGATGACAGAAACTGACATTCTGTAACAGGTACAATTATTGGTTTCCTGTGTGACATGGAATTGATGAATTGAGGTGGGAAAGAGCTAATATTGTAGGGAACATCAGGAACTAACATCAGATGGATTATGTGCATGGATACTGTAATTACCAAGATTGATCATAGAGGTAATTGGAAAGGAGGTGATTCGCAGATACTAATATCTTCAGTGAAAGTGGGAGTATGACAGAAAACTTCAACATGAAGGGGGTAGGAAGTGATTGTTTCAATATTTGTTTCAAGAGAGCTAGATTATTTAAGTCTGAAAATTAGACTTATTAAAAAAGTTTTTAAAAATCTATGAAGGTGGTTGTTAGAATAAGATCAGTAATGACAAAACTTCCATTCTTTTAAATCGATTCATTTTCTATACAACGTCTTAAATATGTATCAACTGATTGCCCATAGATAAATCACATGGTTGTGTAAGGCAAGCACAACAGAGTGAAAATTCTAACTTCCAAATAAAAATGATATGATTTTAATAGTTCTTCATTATGTCCATTTGCCCAGAAAGTTCAGAGAAAACTCTAATCGGGTTTTAATAGTTGATAGAGAAAAGATATACAAAGAAAATTGTATAATATACAAACTGAAACTAATATAATACTGCAAATCAAGGAGGAAATGCCCACCCACTGGAGTATTCTTGCCTGAAAAATCCCATGGACAGAGGAACCTGGCGGGCTACAGGCAAAAGGGTTGCAGAGAGTTGGACACGACTGAGCAACTAAGCATGCATGCCTCATATTAACATGATATTGTTCCCTTCTCCACTGTGGCACCAACTGTTACTCACCAGGATTGTTGGACTGGGCGTCCATAGGAATCATGAGCTTGGCCCGGGTGGCTCGACGTGCAGCCAGTGACCTCTCCAGAGTGGACATGGAGCTCCCTGCTTCTTCTGTGTCTTGACCTAAAAGGAAAGCAATACTCTGAGTATTAATGATGCAACACTTAGTTTCTAGCCAGGAACCCCAATGCCTTTTTCATTTCATCTACTTTTTTGTTTAACAATATGCTCTCATTGTAGAAACATTAATAAAATTTACCAGAACCTCATTAACCAAAAAGAACTATTATTATTTATAATTTCCACACATGTATATATATATATATATATATATGTGAAAGCAAGAGAATATATACTAATATATTTATTTTTCAAAAATGGCATTATACCATACATACTGTTTTGTAGTCGTCTTTAAAAAGTAACAGAGAAATCCTTCTCTGTCAATAAATAAGTCAGCAGTGTAATTTTTAACAGCTCCATAATATGCAACTGTATGAATTAACCACAATCTTGGCAATTTATACTTAAGCCCCAAAGACATTAAATCTTACTATGAAAACATGGGAAATAAACTACATTCTGCAAAAATATGGTTAGCTCTCTCTGTACAAATTTATTATAATTCCATAAAATGTCACATTAAAGTCATAAAAATAATAAGAATGATATATGCAGACTTGAAAATTGAATAAAAATGTATGTTGCAAAGTAATACTGAAATTCTGAATACTATATATCAGTTAAAAGTATATGATTCATTGACATGAAGTTTCATCTGTTTTTTCCTTAAATGAAGTATAGTTGATTTAACATATTATATTAGTTTTAGGCATATAGCATAGTGGTTCAGTAATTTTATAGATAATACTCCATTAAGTTATTCAAAATAATGGTTCTAATACCCTGTGCTTTACAATATATCCTTGTCACTTTTCTATATTATATATAGTAATTTCTGTGTCTTCGCCTCATACCCTATTTTTGCCCCTCTTCCCTTTTCTCCTTCCACTGAAACCACTAATTTGTTTTCTATATCTGTGAGTTTGTTTCTGTTTTTCTATATACATTCATTTTACTTTTTTAGATTTCACAAGCTAGTGGTATCATACACTATTTGTCTTTGATGCATTTCACTAAGCACAATATTCTCTAGGTCCATCCACACTGCTACAAATGACAGAATTTAATTCTTTTTCATGGCTGAGGAATACTGCATTGTATACGAATGCCATAGCTTCTTTGTCCATTTGTCTGTTGATGGACACGTGGGTTGCTTCCATGCCTTGGCTACTGTAAGCAGTGCTGCTGTGAACATTGTGTGTGTGTTCAGTCTGTGTCTGACTCTGCGACCCCACGGATTGCAGCCCACTAGACGTCTCTGTCCATGGGATTTTCCAGGCAAGGTTACTGGAGTGGGCTGCCATTTCCTACTCCAGGGGATCTTCCTGACACAGGGATCAAACCTGCTATGAGCACTGGGCGCATGAATCTTTACAAATTAGTGTTGTTTTTTCTAGATAAGTACCCAAGCATAGAATTGCTGGATCACGTGGTAGTTCTATTTATAGTGTTTTTCAGGAACCTCCATACTGTTTTCCATAGCAGATGAATCGATTACACACCTACCCACAGTGTACAAGGACTACCTTTTCTCCACATTCTTGCCTACATGTTTCTTGTAAATATTTTGATGACAGCCATTCTGACAAGTGTAAGGTGATGTCTAATTGTGGTTTTGATTTACCTTTCTATTAATTAGAAATGTTGAGCATCTTTCACGTGCCTATTGGCCATTTGTATATCTCCTATGGAAAAATGTCTCTTAAGCTCTTCTGCCCATTTTTTAATTGGGTTGGCTTTTTTTTATATTGAGTTGTATGAGCTGTTTATATATTTTGGATATTAACCCCTTGTTGGTAATATCATTTTGCAAATATATTCTCTCATTTAGTAGGCTGCCATTTCATTTTGGTTTCCCTTGCTGTGCAAAAGTTTTTAAGTTTAATTAGGTCTCGTTTGTTTAGTTTTGCTTTTATTTCTTTTGCCTGAGGAGTGTGTGTGTGTGTGTGTGTGTCTGTGTGTGTGTGTGTGTTAAGTCGCTTCAGTCATGTCTGACTCTTTGTGACGCTATGGACTGTAATCTGCCAGTCTGTTCTGTCCATGGCATTCTCCAGGCAATAATACTGGAGTGGGTTGCCATGCCTCTTCCAGGGGATTTTCCTGATCCAGAGACTGAACCCACATCTCTTACGTCTACTGCATTGCCAGGCTCCTGAGACCCACCTGGGAAGACCTACCTTAGAGGTCAGGTCCAAAAGTCATTGCTGCGATCTATGTCAAAAAGTGTTCTGCCTATGTTCTCTTCCAGGAGTTATAAACTTTCAGATCTTATTAGGTCTTTAATCCATTGTATTTTTGTATACAGTGTGAGGAAATGTTGTAATATCATTACTTTACATGGAACTGTAAAGTTATTCCAGGACCACTTACTGAAGAGACTGTCTCTTCTTCCTTGTATATTCTTGCTTCCTTTGTCATGACCATAGTATAATTGACCATAGGTATGGGTTTATTTTTGGGTTATTTATTCTGGTCCACTGATCTATTTGTCTGTTTTGGGGCCAGTACCATGCTGTATTGATTGCTGTAGTTTTGTAGTATAGTCTGAAGTCAGAGAGTCTAATACCTTCAACTCTGTTCTATTTTTCAAGATTGTTTTAATAGTTCAAGGTCTTTTGTGGTTCTATATAAATTTTAGGGATATTTGTTGTATTCTATGAAAAATGTCATGGATATTTTGACAGGGATTGCATTAAATCTATAGATTGCTTTGGGCGATTTGGGCATTTTGATGATATTAATTCTTCCAATCATAGTTTTGTCCTTTTAACCAGGACATCACCAAGAACACTTCATGTATTGTCAAGTTAAACAGGATCTCAAGTACTGCTTTCCCTATCACTACAGAGTTGGCAGGAAGGTCCTCAAATTAAAGACCAACAGGCAAAACTGTTTCCTCACTCTGAATAAAACGGCTCTCATTTGGAGTTAAACATTTCCCAAGACTTGGTAAGAGCCATCAGAATCTGTCTCACTGGCCTGAAATGTCATCGGAGCATATGTATATATAATGAGATGGAAAATCAAGAAGGAGGTATCCTAGAAATCATTAGCAAAACCTTCTAAGGCCTGAGAGACAATTTTATTCCCTCCAATGAGAGATAGAGGTGCTTTTCCTCTCCTGAAGGCTAGGATAAAATGGAGCTATAATAAAAGACATCTACAGACTCTTGAGGTTACTGCAAAAGAGAGCTGCCTTTCATTTATTCCCTGGGTAGAAGCTTACTGAGGCAGCAGGCTTGCTGGTCTACCCTGTGTCTATTCAAACAGACAAGAGATAACTGAACAAAGCACGTCTGAGAGATGAGCCAGTGTGGATTATGAGCGCTCTCATCATCTGGCCTGTCAAAGACAGAGGAGCTTCCTGTGGGTCACATGGGCAGCTGGAAAGTTGGTCAGGCTTGAGAGCAGCTGATCCTCCAGAAGACCAGTGAGGTGGACAGGTATATCTGTTTCTGGGGGGA
>SJYX01009710.1:163866-216310 GCA_006410675.1 Oreotragus oreotragus | reverse complement strand
AATGTTTTGTCATAGTACATATGTAATAATAAGAATTGAATATTCAATATATTATTCATAGGATTGAATAATACTATTATGTACATCAATGTAGATCTCATATAGCTTAAGAAACAATATATTAGCAGTACTAATGAAGTCATAAGTAAATCCCTTTCTACAAACATGTAAAAAAAATTCCTTTTTTATGTAAGTAGATGACAGTTAAATGACAGTTTTCTTTTTTCCTTTTCTTATACCATTTATTTATTATTATTACTATCCTGAATTAGTTAGAGTCTACAGAATATCCTCGGGAAAGTGGTGGTGAGTATTCTTGTCCTATTTCTACTTTCAAAGGTAATTACTTTAGCATTTCACCAATAAGTTTATTTCATGAAGGTTTTCATAAGCTAGAATATTTACAGTTTAAAAATTCCTTTTTATTTCTGGTTCTAATCATGAATGCATGGTGAAATTTTATTGGAGGAAAGATTTTTAATCTACTGAGGCAATCATAACAGATTATTCCTTTACTCTCTTAATGTTAAACCATGCTTGCATCTTTGTGAGGTGGGAGGTGGGAGGGAGGTTCATGTTTGGGAGTTCATGTACACCCGTGGCAGATTCATGTATGCCAAATCCAATATAGTACTGTAAAGTAAAATAAAGTAAAAAAAAAAAATCATACTTATTTAAAATGTATTATTTTTATACATTGGTGGATTTAGTTTGCTTGTATCTTTCTTTTCTTTGGCTCAAAAAGAAGATTAATTTCCCTTTCTTGTTCTTAATTTGTATTAACAAGAATATATGAGCTTCATAAAATTATCCAAAGAATGTAGTATTTTTCTTATGTTACTTTAACAAATTGCTACAAGCTTAGTGACTTAAAAAATATAAACTTATTATCTTACAATTCTATAAGCTAGAATTTGGACATGGGTTTTATTGGCTACTATAAAAATTCTTAAAGAGATGGGAATACAAGACTACCTTTCATGTCTCTTGAGAAACCTGTAGGCAGAATAAGAAGCAACAGTTAGAACCGGACATGGAGCAATGGACTGGTCAAAATTGGGAAAAGTGTACACCAAGGTGTATGTTGTCACCCTACTCATTCAATTTCTATGCAGAGTACATCATGCGAAATGCCAGGCTGGATGAAACACAAGCTACAATCAAGACTGCTTGATTCCAATAACCTCAGATATGCAGATGATAGCACTCTAATGGCAGAAGGCAAAAAGGAACTAAAGAGACTCGATGAAGGTGAAAGAGGAAACTGAAAAAGCTGGCTTAAAGCTCAACACTCAAAAAGCTAAGATCATGGCATCTGGTCCCATCACTTCATCATAAATAGATGAGGAAAAAGTGGATACTGTAGCAGATTTTATTTTCTTGGGCTCAAAATCACTGTGGACAATGACTGTAGTCATGAAATTAAGAGACATTTGTTCCTTGGAAGAAAAGCTATGACAAACCTAGACAGCCTATTAAAAAAGCAGAGTCATCACTTTGCTGACAAAGGTCTGTGCAGTCAAAACTATGGTTTTTCCAGTAGCCACGTATGGACGTGAGCGTTAGACCAAAAAGAAGACTGAGCACCAAAGAACTGATGCTTTCAACCTGTGGTGCTGGAGAAGACTCCTGAGAGAAGACTCCTGAGATCTCAGGCTGGAGAAGACTCCTGAAATCAAACCAGTCAATCCTAAAGGTAACCAACCCTGAATACTCTTTGGAAGTACTGATGCTGAAACTAAAGCATCAATACTTTGGCCACCTGATACAAAGACCCAGCTCATTGGAAAAGACCCTGATGCTTGGAATGATTGAGAGCAGGAGGAGAAGGGGACAACAGAGGATGAGATGGTTGGATAGGATGGCCAACTCAATGGACATGAGTTTGAGCAAACTTTGGGAGATGGTAGAGGACAGGGAAGCCTTGCACGCTGCAGTCCACGGGGTCACAGAATCAAAAACAACTGAGCGACTGAACAACATTATACTAATAGAATATGCTGAATTTGACTATTCATTTATGTTTAATGGTGCGTTGTATATTTTTATATGTTTTTATTTTACCAGTTAGCATGCTTTCATTTTAGCTTGTAGAACTCCTTTCAGTTTTTTTCTGTCAGGCAGTGAAGGTGATGAATAACCTCAGGTTTTGTTTGTCTGGAAAAGTCTTTATTTGTTTTTTATTTCTGAGGAATTGCTTTGCTAAAAGAGTTCTTGGTGCACTATAATATGCTAGATAGAATAGTTTCTTCCAGTACTTTCACTATGTCATTTTATTCTCTCCTGGGCTGTAAAGTTTCTACTGAGTAATTAGCAATTGTACGGGGGTTCCATTACAATTTACAAGTTTTTCTCTTTCTTAAGTGTCTCTCTTTGTCTTTGATAAAAATATCAAGGAGGGTATTTTTATATTTATTTTGTTTGGTGATCTATGACTTTCAAGAATTTGCATATCAAATTTTCCCTTTGATTTGGGAATTTCCCAGCCATTCTTTCTTTAAATAAGCTTTCTGCCTTCTCTCTCTCTTCTCCTTCTGAGTCTCCAATAATTCTTAAATTGATACTTTTGATGATACCCAGTATATCACTTCTACTTTATTATTTTTTATCCTTTTTTCTTATTATGCTCCAACTGAATTATTTCAAGTTTCCTGTATTTGATCTCACAGATTCTTTCTTCTGTTTGTTATATTCTGTTGTTAATTCTCGCTATTGCACTTTTCATTTCAATACTTACAATTTTGAATTTCTATGACACCTCCATAATTTCTATCCAGTTATTTTTAGAGATGGTGATGGACAGGGAGGCCTGGCGTGCTGCGATTCATGGGGTCGCAGAGAGTCGGCCACGACTGAGCACCTGAACTGAACTGAGAAAGAATATCAGTATGGTCATGTAGTGTACAAAATGACCATATACTGACTTCTTGTAGACATGCATATTTCTTATTATAGAAGCGTTACAGGGCAATTGGAGAAAATTTCAAAAATAGGCAAGCTGGAAAAATAAGATAATTTAGAGTCTTGTTACCTGGCACTAATACTTGGGTTAGTTTCTTTACTGCCTTGTCTAATGCATTATTTAGTCACAATTTAGATCATATTATATGAATTTATTTTTAAACAGAGTTAACACCTGGGACACTTAACAATTTTAAATAAAAGATATTTGGTGTATTACTTATCACCGAGGAATTTTTTTGTATCTTAACCTTTAAAAGTGACTTTGTTAATTCCGTGTGAATTTTAAATTCATAAATAAGAGTTTTATTTTTTAAAATTTACATTCATATGTACATATATATATGATCAGTATTTTATGGGAAAAAGAGAGAGAATTCCATTGTCTTTTCAAATTGACTCACTCCCTCAGAGTTCCTGACAGCTGAGTTTTCACCCTACCTTATATGTTAATATCATCCATGGGCCAAGGACATTGGTGTTTCCATTGGCTCTGCTTCCCTCTTGCTTCTTGAGACAAGATACCATGACCCTGTCCTCCCTCTGGGGACTAGCAGCTCAGAAAAAGAAAGTGCTTTGAAAAGAGGTCTTTAAAGAATGTTCCAGACTTAGTGAAAGAGAGCACCATGTGCCTCCTCTCCCCTCTTCTCCTGACTTCTTAGACTGATTGTGGTCAGTCCCTCAGTCATGTCCCATTCTTTGTGACCCCATCGACTGTAGCCTGCCAGGCTCCTCTGTCCTTGGAATTTTCCAGGCAAGAATACTGGAATGGGTTACCTATACCAGGGGATCTTGCTAACAGTGTCTCTTACATCTCTGCATTGGCAGATTCGTTACAACTGGTATCACCTGGGACTGACTAGGATGCTAAGATGTTCCACCTGAAGGTGCAGACTGATATGAGGTCTCAGTGTGATATTTTCCTGCTGAAACATTAATGGACTGGGCACTCGCTATATGAATTATCAAAGAATACAGAAAAATCACTATTTAGTTGGTGATGAAATGGTTTATTTTATTACTTACTGTGCTTCTACTTTTGAGGAGAGAGATGAGGCAAAGACAAATGCTTTATTTTGTAATATTCCTTGCAAAGTGTCCAAAATGTGATTTGGATTTGGTCATCAACCATGTCAACAATGATTCTGTTTTAACAGTGGGGTGAAAAAATCCTGCTATTAATGCTTTTCTTAGGATTGAGAAGGAACTGAAATGGAAGACATGTACATGAGTGGAAGTTTGATTCTCTGAGTTACATAATCTTACATAAGGAGCCACTGACTCATTGGAGAAGACCCTGATGCTAGGAAAGATTGAGGGCAGGAGGAGAAGGGGGCAACAGAGGATGAGATGGTTGGATGGCATCACCGACTCAATGGACATGAGTTTGATCAAACTCAGGGAGATAGTGAAGGGCAGAGGAGCCTGACTCTGCAGTCAGTGGGGTCGCAAAGAATCCGTCATGACTTAGCAGCTGAACANAGGAGGAGAAGGGGGCAACAGAGGATGAGATGGTTGGATGGCATCACCGACTCAATGGACATGAGTTTGATCAAACTCAGGGAGATAGTGAAGGGCAGAGGAGCCTGACTCTGCAGTCAGTGGGGTCGCAAAGAATCCGTCATGACTTAGCAGCTGAACAACAGTAACGACAGTGAGAAATTTTAAGATTTATTCTCTTAACTTTCCTATATATCATACAGCAGTGTTAGCTATTATCATTACAGTACATTACATTCCTAGTACTTACCTTCTCACTGAAAATTTGATCTTGCTACCCCTTTCCTCCATTTCTCCCTCCTCCCACCCTTCTCCTTTGGTAACTATAAGTCTGATCTCCTGTTCTATGAATTTTGTTTTGTTTTTAGATTCCATATGTAAGTGCTACCATACAGGATTTTGTCTTTCTCTGCCTGACATATTTCACTTTTAGCACGATGCCTTCAAATCCATCCATATCATTGCAAAGTATAAGACTTTCTCATTTTTTAAGGCTGAATAATACTCCATTGTGTATGTATGTACCATAACGTCTTCATTCATCCGTCAGTGGGCACACAGGTTGTTTCCATAACATGTTAAATTGTACAAGCCTCTAAGACATCTGAGTAGATGTTAAATAGACTGTTGGATTTAAGTTTTGGAGGGCTCGTCAGTTTTCAGAAGGTTTATGTTGAAATTCTTGGTTGTATTTGTACAAACAACTCCCTTTATAATCATGTTGCAGCTAGTTTAATTATGAAATAAAATCATTTCTACAGTTTTTACTTTCTCATTTATTTATTTATTTGGCTGTGCTGGGACTTAAGTTTTGGTACACATGATCTTTAGCTGGCATGTGAGATCTAGTTCCCTGACCAGGAGTAAAAACCCAGGATTCTTGCATTGGGAGCACAGAATCTTAGCCACTGAATCAGTACTGCTGCTGCTGCTGCTGCTAAGTCACTTCAGTCATGTCCGACTCTGTGTGACCCCATAGACGGATCATTTTATTATCATATTATTTTCCCAATTTTGTTGAACTCTTTTTCTATATTTTCATGTATTTCATTGAATTTTCTTAAAATAGCTATTTGAATTCTTTATCTGATAAAAGGCAGATCTTCATGACTTTGGGTTCATTTACCAGAAGATTACTATGATCCCTTGGTGGTATCATGTTACTTTAATTTTTCATATTCTTTGTAGTTTTGTGTTGTTGTCTTCATATTTGAAGGAACAGTCACTTCCTCCAATCTTTACAGAGTGCCTTCAGAAGAGAAATACCTTCCACTGCCCTTGCTAGAGATTTTGAGGCTATCTCAGACTTCCTGTAGGATACTTGCCTCACTCTTGCTTTCTATCTTGTGGCAGAATATTTAATATTGCGGGCTTTCTCTGGATGCTGCAATATACCTGTCTCTTATACACATCTTCTTTCCTATTAGACTATAAGCTACATAAGCCCCAGTGTCAAACAGAATTTTTAATATATACCACTCAGTTCATACTTGATGAATGTATAAGTTGTCAATGAAGTACAGGTTCATTTAATTATGTAGCTTAGGGTTATAAATTTTAGTTAAATGAAAAAAATGCCAAGAGCTGACAGTCTTTCTTGTTTCTCAAACAAGGTGCTAAAGCTGAAGTTTGTGGTATCACCATGGTCCACAGATTCGACTGACTTTCTGTGGCTATTCCTTAGCTGCCTGTCAAACTCTCTCTTGACACTGTGGAGACTCTATGTATAGAGCTGACCAGAGGGCAGGTGTGTACATGTGGTGAAGCATATAGAATGCAGAAGGTGCCCATAGGGCAGGTGGGGCATCCCCAAGTGAGACAGCTCCAGTCACTTGTGGATTGCCTTCTTGATGGAGTCCCTAATGCAGTTAAGAACCACAGCCTCTTACAGGCATCCCTCATTTTATTCTATTTTGCTTTATTGCACTTCATAGACAATACATTTTTTTTTTAATGAAAGGTTTATGGCAACCTTACATTGGCAGATAATGGTTAGCATTTTTTGGTAATAAAGCGTTTTTTAATTAAGGTATGTGCAGTGTTTCTTAAACACAATGTTATTGCACACTTAATAGACTACAGTGTAGTATAAATACAGCTTTTTATGCACTGGTAAAGTAAAGCATTCATGTGACTTGTTTTATGGCAATATTTACTTTATTGTGGTGGTTTGGAACCATACCCTCAGTATCTCTGAGATATGCCTTTAATATCCTTAGGAGTTCTATCTACCATTCTCCCTGCATCTTTCCATCCCGCAGTCATGGTTCAGTGCTCTAGATGATATGAGATAGAAATTAGTCATTTTGGCAGCATCCTGCAGAGCTGAGGGAGCCAGGTTTTCACTCACACACTCTCTCTTTCCTTGATTGAATAAACCATAGGCCAAAAATGATGTTTCTTGATCCTATGCTGTACTTCCTTGAGGAAAGGGATGTAAGTAAAGTAAAGGTGTTTCTCCTGCCCACTGCAGTGGATCCAAATATATACAGAGGAATCCTAACTTAGTTTGGTTTCATTTGTAAGTGGAATCCCTACTTAAAATTTTTCATTTTTACGATGGTGCAAAAACAACGTGCTTTCAGTAAAAACTTTACTTCAAATTCTGAAGTAAAGGGCTAGGCTGATGACAAATGATATTCTCTTGTGATGCTGAGTAGTGACCGTGAACTACAGCTCCTAGTCAGTCACATGATCACAACAGTAAACAACAGATATATTTATGGGCATTCTGCACCCATACAACCATTCTGATTTTCACCTTTAGTACAGCATTCAATTCATTACATACATGAGATAGTCAACACTTTTATTAAATAATAGGCTTTGGGTTAAATGATTTTGCCAACTCTAGGCTAATGTAAGTGCTCTGAGTATGTTTAAGGGAGATTAGGCTAAGTTGTGATGTTTGGTAGGTTAGGTGTATTAAACGCATTTTCAAATTATGGTTCTTTCAGCTCATGAGGGTTTACCAAGATATAACTCCATTGTAAGTCATGGAATATCTGTAATTTTTCCTCCAACAAAATGTTGAAATTTCTTTTTTGGAAACCTGGACTTCCATAGAAGCTCTCTTGTTCATGAGTGATCATCTACATTAGCATTCCCCAGGGCCTCCTGGACCATAACTGAGATGAACTGGAGCTGGTTTACAGGACACTGCATAATCCACAGCTAGAACCAGGGACCCTGTGCCTATTAGTTGACACAAAGATGGACAAGACTCCTCTTAAATCCCTTCACATATGGTGACTAAACCCTAGTTTCTTCAAAGGCACTTTTGTTTGTGGATGCCAGATTTTTATTGTTGATGAATGGAACACAAACAAAAGACATCTTATGCCATTGTGATTCTGACTTTACTGCCTATACACCTATTTTAACTTTATTTTTTATAAATAACATATATGTGAATTTTACCTAGCATCAGTGCCTTCATTTTTGTTCATTTATTTTTTTTATTACTGGTGATTCTATTTCCTTTATATGTATTTCAATCACAAATATGTATGACTTGATATCTGTCTTGTTCTATTTTGTCTATATTGTTTGATTTTTCTTACTATACTGTTTTTTAGGATTGATTTTTTTAAACTCTAAATCCTTCTTTTGGAAGTTACACACACCAAATATTTCAGTGGTTGCCATTGTACTTTTACCATAGATACATAATTATTCAAAGGTTAATCCTAGCCTACAAACTAGGATTTTGGAACACTTTAAATCTTCGCATATCTCTCTTTTTGACTTATATGTTATTGTCTAATATGTTTCTATTGGTTTTTAACTTCTAAAATTAGATAACAGGATTGATAATTCATATTGTCCCAGATATTTAGCAATTTCTTTGTTCATTATTGCTTTATACATCTCAGATCTTCCTTATTTAAAAAATGTTTCCTCATTTGTAAAGTAAACCCCTACCATTTTATGTAATAATACCTGTTGTTGGTAAGCTATTTCAGTTTATATTTGTCTGAAAACTCTAAATTACAGTACTTACTTGCAGGAAGCAAATGGTCTTAGTTCTCATTATAGACACAATCTGTGGCATAAGCAGTCTTGCCATTTGGCCATTTTGGTCAAGCACATTGGTTTAAAATGTCAGTGCTTGATAAGGATGATAAGCAAACTGCACTAACTCAATCACAGTGGAGCCCTATTGAGCTCTCAATTTACTCTTGGGCCGAGTGTGTGTGTGTGTGTTTGTGTGTGTGCGTGTGTGTGTAGGCTCAGTCCTGTCCAACTCTTTGGGACCCCATGGACTGTAGTCCACTAAGCTCTTCTGTTCATGGAACTTTTCAGGCAAGAATACTAGAGTGAGTTGCCATTTCCCACTCCAGAGGATCTTCCCTACCCAGGGATCAAATCCAAGTCTTTTGCATATCCTGCAATAGCAGGTTCTGCTCTTGGGCCATGGGACACCAGGTGAACAGTCA
This sequence comes from Oreotragus oreotragus, assembly GCA_006410675.1. Taxonomy (NCBI): domain Eukaryota; kingdom Metazoa; phylum Chordata; class Mammalia; order Artiodactyla; family Bovidae; genus Oreotragus; species Oreotragus oreotragus. The sequence goes on along the minus strand of SJYX01009710.1, from coordinate 207,410 downwards.
ACCTCAGTTGTCTGTCATGAATTGGATGTCTTCAGATGCAGCAAGCCATAAATTCTGACATCACCAGGACTATCCCACAGTACTTGAAGTATTTGATGTGATATAAGGTGGTGCTACAAGGCCGAAAGCAGATGGCTCACATTCTCAGTGTGTTCATTCCTGCTGTACTGCCCAAGTGCCCCCAGACCACAGTTTTAGCCTCGTATGGAGTTCTCCAGTTTAATAAAGAGGAACAATAACAAGCTTAACTTACAAATCTCTTTACACAGAATGGCTGCGCTTGCTAGAAGTAGACTAGTGGAGTACTACAGCCCAATCTAGGCTTGATGCTGAAGGACAGTAGAGAAAACTTCCTTGTAGGTAGGAAATATTTTTTTCCAGGAAGGAAATATATTCCGAAGTATAGACACTTAAACCTCAGAGAATGAGCTAAAGAATGGTTTGCCAAGATGGTCAAGGATTTGGAAAGAGCAGGAATGGAGAACTGGTAAAAATTTGGAAAACTTTCCTTTCGGAATAAATCTTATGCTGACAAAATAAACTACTCTACAGATATCAGTTAGCCTTTTTATCCAAGCATCTGCATAACTCGCCTAATGAATTTATTGACAAAGTAGTTATGGTAGAAGGAATGGAGTTAGTGGACAGATGTAAAAACACAGGATAACCATCATCTAAGTTGACATTTTCCACCAATTTCGCCTGATATAATATCAGCTATGTCTAACCTTAAGCCTTCCACATGGCCATATATGTGGATAACAAATCACTTGATGGCAAATAAATTACTTCCCAAAATTTTTCCTGTTTTAATAGGCAGTTATTTTGTATATAGTTTTTACTTTATTGCCCATCACACTTCTAAAAGTAGCAATATCTGTATTTTATGAAATATTTACCACCATATTATCTTATTATCTCTTCTGATCAAGAAACTCATGTTCAGAACGAAAGAAGCTCTTGTTCATAGGATTCATTAGCCTTACCAGGTGTCTTATCACCTAGAAATCACCTAAACTATAGACCAGTGGACAGGAATATTGAAGACAGCTACAGTACTTGCTTGGAAATACATATTAAAATGTTCCTCAGATAGCAGTACATGGTTCTGTATACTTCACTCCCCAAATCAGAATATGTGGGTCTGGAAACTTTGTAAGTTATCAAAATGAGACTGCACCTCTCACTATCACAACAAAGACCCACTCACAGCGTTGACTGCCCTGCAGTAAATTCCTCTCTGCTCAAATTAGCCATAGCAGATCCTGTCTTATGTAAATAAGAGCCCTGACAGATACAGGGCCTAAAAATACATATACAAAGTATTCTGATTAAATGTTTTTGGAATCTGTGAATGGAATTTTATGAAACCTAAATAAGATAATGTATGCATACAGTTTTATAGTTAGTGTGACTCACTGGTCAAATTAAAAAAGAAAACATTTATTATTAGAAACTGTGAGCGCAAATCTGGACACTGGGTACGTGACTCAACAAGATCTTCTTGAGCCTTTATTTCCTTACTTACTTTACTTGAGCCTGAGTTTCTTTACAGTATTGGAAGAATGTTAATCTAGGTCATGTTTGTGAAAGAACTTGACTTAACCACAAGGACCATGTACTTGTATGTATCCAATGTCTACCATGTTATCTGACACGTTGTGTCAATAAATGGTTGTCCAACTGAATTGCAAAGTTTAGGCATCATGAACATGCTAATGATTCATTTAACAAATTACCTTAATAAGACACTTTATTTAATTATAAGGATCTAGATAAAGAGAGGAGAAGGCAATGGCAACCCACTTTAGGACTCTTGCCTGGAAAATCCCATGGATGGAGGAGCCTGGTAGGCTGCAGTCCATGGGGTCGTAAAGAATTGGACATGACTGAGAAACTTCACTACTTTCAATTTTCACTTTCATGCATTGGAGAAGGAAATGGCAACCTACTCCAGTGTTCTTGCCTGGAGAATCCCAGGGATGGTGGAGCCTGGTGGGCTGCTGTCTACGGGGTCGCACAGAGTTGGACATGACTGAAGTGACTGCAGCAGCAGCAGCAACAGCAGTAAATAAACAGAAAATGTTTCTTGCATACAGGCAACAAAATACCATCAGTTTTACTGAGTTAAGGCCATAAGGAACTTACTTGGAAGTTGTATGTCTAGGGCTATATGTCAGCTGGCAGTTAGTAAATCTGTGAAATCATCACGAAATCTGTGTAACAAAGGAAGCAGAGACAAACAGGTTTAGACAAGTGGAGGGAAAGTTGAGATAAAACAGTGACAACTGAATAAAGAATTTATGGGATGACTGAAATGTAAAATGGGATATTTATTAATGCCTTTTCCATGCAAAGTTTGGTATAAACCCTATCTTCTCTTTTCTTGAATCTGACAAATAAAATCTACATAGCTCACTAATGATTTGGTAGTGGATTTAATTTCAGAGGTCATGATGAAACACCAAATTCAGTTTCACAGTTTGGGGAAACAAGAAGCTGTTTAAGATATGACACTCACATATAGGATACACATTTAAACTGTTGCTTATGGATGGCCTCCAGAACACCTTCATAAATGCATGCAGATTTCTAATTAATAGAGCAATTGAAAGAGTTTATATTTTATAGCCATTATTTCATGCAAAGATGGGCTCGATAAAGGACAGAAGTGGTATGGACCTAAGAGAAGCAGAAGATATTAAGAAGAGGTGGCAAGAATACACAGAAGAACTGTACAAAAAAGATCTTCACGATCCAGATAATCATGATGATGTGATCACTAATCTAGAGCCAGACATCTTGGAATGTGAAGTCAAGTGGGCCTTAGAAAGCATCACTACACTAGTGGAGGTGATGGAATTCCAGTTGAGCTGTTTCAAATCCTGAAAGATGATGCTGTGAAAGTGCTGCACTCAATATGCCAGCAAATTTGGAAAACTCAGCAGTGGCCACAGGACTGGAAAAGGTCAGTTTTCATTCCAATTCCAAAGAAAGGCAATGCAAAAGAATGCTCAAACTACCGCACAATTGCACTCATCTCACACGCTAGTAAAGTAATGCTCAAAATTCTCCAAGCCAGGCTTCAGCAATAATTTTTTTTTTTTGGACCCATATCAATATTTCACAATTCTTCCTGACAATACAATACCTCACTCAATACCATGTATGCTGTAGGCACACCATAAATTTGGGGTGTGAATGTTTGATTGAAAGATCAAGTCTGGCCTTATTGCACTAACTGCATTTAGAATGTCAGTTCCTCTATTATTCTTTTTCTTTGAAGTCCCTAGTTCTTTGCCCTTCTTTCCTAGGTATGCTTAACTTATAAGAAGAGGAATCTTTCTGCCATCTGGGTTTAGCTGGACTTACTAAGGTGATATTTTAGAAGGACAGTGAGAATCTGATACTTTAGTATAATGCTAGTTTAGTACAACTATGACAAGAAGTGATCTTGGGACTCAACAGGTGAGAAGTGAAAGACTCTCCCCTATCTTGAGTGGGAACTTATATGGCCCTAAAAAAGAAAACACTCTGGAGTCTGGCAAGTAGCTGTCAGCATTGTGGCCTGGGTTATGCATCTAGATTTCAGTGAGATTTCCCCTGGGTCTCTCAATGTTCAAATAAGCTGTATTTTTTCAAAAAGTGTAAAGATTTTCTTGAAAAATCTTCATTTTCAAAAAGTCCATTCTCATAATCTCAGCATAGAATTCTAAAAGTAGATGGGATTTTTTCCTTTAACAGCTAGAGAAAGTAGATAGTTTAAGAACTATTGGTCTAAGGCCCTGATATTTTCCAGACAGGTAAAGAGGCAGGAATTAAGTGCAATTAGAATTCCACTAAAGTCAGCAAAACTTTAATGCAGAAGGAAATTTTTTTAATCTATAAAATAGTCTATTTATATGAACACTTAAAAAATAACTATTGTATCTCTTTTAAAAGATGTATAGAAGTGATGTAAAATGGCAGAGTAAAAGGACATGCACTGATCTTCTCCTGTGAGAACTCAAAAATTGCAACAAACCATTGAAAAACCACCAACAGGAGAATGCTGAATCCCACCATAAAAAGATACACCACATCCAAGGGCAAAGGAGAAGCCACAACAATATTGTAGAAGGGGTGAAATCATGTTTAGAATAAAACCTCAGACCCACCAGAGACACTCAGAGGATTCAAACAAAACCTTGTGTGAACCAGGACCTGGGGACCCCACACGAGACTGAGCCAGATCTGCCTTTGAGTGTTTGAGTGTCTCTTGCAGCAGCATGGGTCAACAATGGCCTGCCGTGGGAACAGGGGCTCTGGCTGCAATAGACCTGGGAGGCATAGCATGTGAGCCTCACCAGAGAGCCACCATGCAGACAACCCACAAACTGGAGAAAATTATACCAAAGAAGTTCTCACACTATTGTGAAAGTTCTAGGGCCCACAACAGATTTTCCAGCCTGGGGGATCCAGCAAAGTGACTGAGAAGCTCCAGGGGATTTGACTTTGAAGGCCAGTGGGATTTGATTACAGAACTTCCTGTAATCAAATGAGTTACATGAGTTACATGAGTAGGGAAACAGACTCCTAGAGGGCACAAACAAAACCCTGTGAGCACCAAGACCCAGGAGAAAGGAACAATGACACCACAAGAAACTGAGCCAGTCTTGCCTGTGAGAGTCCAGAAATCTCCAGCAGAGGCAGAGGTCGACAGTGGCCTGCCCTGGAGTCAGGGGCACTGAGTACAAAAGTCTTGGCATAAGTCCTTTTGAAGGAGGTGCTATTATTGCTATTACCTCTACCCCTGACTCATGCCAAACTACAGGGAGGAAACACAGCCTCACACATCAACAGAAAATTGAATTAAAGTTTTACTGAACATGGCCATGCCAAACAAAGCAAGACCCAGATTCTCTGATAGCCAGTCCCTCCTATCAGGAAGCTTCCACAAGGTTCTTATCCTTCTGCATCAGAGGGCAGACAGAATGGAAACCACAATTACAGAAAACTAATCAAACTGATCATATGGATCACAGCCTTGTCCAACTCAGTGAAATTACGAGCTATGCAATGTAAGGCCACCCAAGACATATGGGTCATGGTGGAGAGATCTGACAATACGTGGTCCATGAGAGAAGAGAATGGCAAACCACTTCAGTATTCTGGCCTTGAGAACCCATGAACAGTATGAAAAGGCAAAAAGATATGACACTGAAAAACAAACTCCCCAAGTCAGTAGGTGCCCAATATGCTACTGGAAAAGAGTGGAGAAATAGCTCCAGAAAGAATGAAGAGACTGAGCCAAAGTAAAAACAACACCCAGTTGTGAATGTGACTGGTGATGGAATTAAAGTCCAATGCTGTAAAGAAGAACATTGCATAGGAACCTGGAATGTTAGGTCCATGAATCAAGGTAAATCAGAAGTGGTCAAACAGGAGACAGCAAGAGTGAACGTTGACATTTTAGGAATCAGAGAACTAAAATGGACTAGAATGGATGAATTTAATTCAGATGACTATTATATCTACTACTGTGGGCAAGAATCCCTTAGAAGAAATGGAGTAGCCATCATAGTCAACAAAAGAGTCTGAAATGCAGTTCTTGGGTGCAATCTCAAAAATGACAGACTGATCTCTGTTTGTTTCCAAGGCAAAACATTCAGTATCACTAATTCAAGTCTATCCCCCAACCAGTAATGCTGAAGAAGCTGAAGTTGAATGGTCCTATGAAGACCTACAAGACCTTCTAGAACTAACACCAAAAAAATAAATAAATAAATAAATGTCTTTCTCACCATAGGGGGCTGGAATGCAAAAGTAGAAGTAAAGAGATACCTGGAGTAACAGGCAAGTTTGGCCCTGCAGTACAAAATGAAGCAGGGCAAAGGATAACAGAGTTTAAAAGAACACACTGGTCATAGCAAACAACACAAGAAGACTCTAAACATGGACATCACCAGATGGTCAATACCAAAAGCAGACTGATTATATTATTTGTAGCCAAAGATGGAAAAGCTCTAGACAGTAGCAAAAACAAGACCAGGAGCTGACTGTGTCTCAGATCATGAACTCCTTATTCAGACTTAAACTGAAGAATGTAGAGAAAACCAGTAGGCCATTCATGTATGACCTGAATCAAATCCCTAACGATTAGACAGTGAAAGTGACAAGCAGATTCAAGGAATTAGACCTGATATAGTGCCTGAAGAACTATGGACAGAGGTTCATAATATAGCACAGGAGGTAGTGATCTAAACCGTTCCCAAGAAGAAGAAATTTAAAAAGGCAAAATGGTTGTCTGAGGGGGCCTTACAAATAGCTGAGAAAAGAAAAGATGTGAAAGGCAAAGGAGAAAAGGAAAGATATGCCCATTTGAATGCAGAGTTCCAAAGAATAGCAAGGAGAACCCCACCGGAGCCTAAGAGAGGAGGCTGTGGGAATCCACACAAACAGACCTTGTAAAAATAACTCCCATATCCTGTAAGTCTCCTCAGATATTTTATTTTTCCACAACTGCTGCTCTTTGTTCAACCTAGTATATTAGCACTTCGGCAGTTACTTCTTTGGGTCTTCATTTTTCTTATGAGGGCTCCCATGGACACAGAAAAAAAATCCATATGCTTTACTCCTGTTAATCTGTCCCACAGCAGTCCCAGTCAGAAACCCTAAGAGGGTAAAGGGAATTATACCTCCCCTATAACACCCAAATACTAGTAGTAGATTTATCATTGGTGGTAGACATAATGGGGTGATGTATTTTCCTCTTTGTACTCCCGTATTTTTGAAATTTTCATAATGAACAATATATGTAATAAAAAATTACTGAATGTCTCTTACAGTGTTTTGAAGAGCCTAACTAATGTATATTTCCTAAGCAGCAGGTTTCAAACAATAGAGAACATCAGATCTTCCAAGGTACTTATTAAAAAGCAGACCCCAGGGCCACACCCTCAGGAATTCTGATTCACAACAAGTCTTGGCTAGACCCAAGTTATCTTAGGGTGCCCTAAGAAATTCTGAGCCAGGGTGGCTCACATGGAAATGAATCTGCCTGCAATGCAGGAGACCTGGGTTCAATCCCTGGGTCACAAAGATCCCTTGGAGAAGGGAAAGGCTACCCACTCCAGTATTCTGGCCTGGATAATGCCACGGACAGAGGAGCCTGGTGGGCTGCAGCCCGCTGGGTCCCAAAGAGTCGGACATGACTCAGCAACTAATACACACACAAGTAATTCTGAATAGCACTGACAAGATATGTTAGGACCTGCCTTCTTCAAACAGGAGCAAGGACCTGGGCTCTGGGCACAGCCACCAAGGAGATTAGAGATTCTGGAAGAAATCTGAAACACGCGAGGCTTACATAAGAGGATAAGATTTTAAGCTAAACTGAAAAATCCAGTAAAGAACTATGTTCAGAATTATTGAGAAGCAAATGCTAACTACTTAAACAAAAGATTCATTTCAAAAGGTACTATGAATACAACGGCCTTTAAGGGCCAAAAAAAAGCAACTATCTTCTTGACAAAGGGATGACACAGGCAGTAGAAAAGCAAAAGGGTAGGGCTACCTTCTGCAGGGAATCTGGACTCCACAAAGACTCCTGGGGCACATTTCGATGCACCTAGGACCTAAAACCACATGGTCCCCCCGGGGCCTGAGAGTGCTGCTCGTATCCACAGCCAGCAGCTTCTGACTCCCACCAGGTGTTTGAGAAAAGGGCTAGCCCAGAGCAGGAGCCTGGCTTACGGCCCGTCCAAGAGCTCCAGGCAAACCCAGAAGACGGGGAGGCGTGCAGCATGAAAGGATGAAGGAATGCCAACACAGGAGTGGGGGCAGCGGGCGGAACGGGGGAATCTGACAGCCTTGGCCGCCACATGTCCAGGGGCTCGGAGAAGCCAGGGCTGGGGGTCACCCGTGCTGTGCTAAGGCACAAGGGTAGAGCGCCTGGACGGCTCAGCATCTGCTTTGAGCTCAGCTCAGTCATCCTCTGCACAAGGGAGCACTGACCTCGGAGATGACAGAAGCTGGGCCTTCCTGAACAATGTCTATTAGGGTTGAGGGTAAAAATGCTCATGCAGATCAGCATACGCTGATGGCAGGGTATACAAAGAAAGCCACCGACTAAACACAGACGTGGTTGAGGAGAAAAGCAGGGGCCTGAATGGATACTTAGCAGTGAACATTTGATGACTTTTAAGGGTTTTAGGACATTACTTCAGAGGTAAGTGTGCGCTCTTCTGCCTGTCATGAGCTCCCTGCCTTGCAGATGCCTCTCTTCTAAGCCAGGCTCTGACACTGAGCCACTGATGCTTAGCACTGGGCCTCACAGTCACCATGGTGCTAAAAGCCTCACACCCCATCCTGCCTGGTTCGTAGGCACAAGCCTAGGGGGAGGTGACCCATGGCACTTCCAACAGCCAGGGTTCCTGGGACATGAACGTGCCAGTAATGTCCTGAAGCAGTGGGTCCCAAATCCTGTTGAATAGTAGAATCTAATGGGCAGAATTTTTAAACAATATTTAAATTCTCACCACTCGGCACCAAAAGCAGTCCATCCTAAAGGAAATCAGCCCCAAATATTCATTGGAAGGACTGATGCTCAAGCTGAAACTCCAATACTTTGACCACCTGATGCGAAGACCTGACTCATTGGAAAAGACCCTGATGCTGGGAAAGATTGAAGGCAGGAGGAGAAGGGGATGACAGAGGATGAGATGGTTGGATGGCATCACCAACTCAATGGACATGGGTTTGAGTAGGCTCCAGGAGCGGGTGTTAACAGGGGCCTCTGGGGGTGAGAGAGATGTTTATTGTCTTGACTGTGGTGATATATGTGCAGGTGTATATGGCAAAAGAGACTACACTGTACACTTTAAATACTGTATGTCACTTATACCTTGATAAAGTTGTTTTTGAAAAACAAAAGTTTAAGCTCTCCAGTCCGAATGAATTGGCATCTCTAGGGATGGGACACAGGAGTCTTTGTGTTTTAAAGCATTGTTGTTGTTCCGTCATTAAGTCAGGTCCAACTCTTTGCAACCTCATGGAAAGCAGCGTCAGGCTTCCCTGTCCTTCACTATCTCCCAGACTTTGTTCAAGCTCAAGTCCACTGAATTGGTGATGCCATCCAACCATTTTATCCTCTGNACAAAGAGCTGGACATGGCTGAGTGACTGAACTGAACAGACAGATAATCAAAGCAATCTGGTACTGGCAGCAGAGAGTTAACTATAGTATCCTTGGATGCACAGAAAGTCAGATCAAATGAAATGCCACACTTCCTGCCAATTAAAACCCTGAACAATTTAAAATCCAGAATGATCTAACCACATTAAAACATATACACACACACAAAACAGAAATAAAAGGAAAAAAAAGCTTGGCACTGCACCAACAATCAGCCAACATCTTGGCAGCCATTCAGGTGTCATCCACCACTAACAGTCATAGTAATTCTTCTCATTACAGTGTTTACATGTACATAAATCAGATTCAGGTGATTTTATAACGTGTTATCGACTGTCAGGCTTGGGGCAGCCAGCAGACTGTCTTAAGTGATACAGGATTAACACCTTTGAGCAGCACCTAACTCTCAGAGATACTGGACTACATTCCAGATGTACCTTCTTCAGCATTTTTCCATTTCCAGAGACTGATGAGTTTATGTGTGACATTTTAAACTTTTGATATTTTACCACTGCCTGATTTTAATTCTAAGTGAATCCTGAAACTCAGATCAGACCGGAGGAAGAAACCACATGCAGTCTTTTCAAATGAGACCTGGATTTTTTAAGACCAAAGCACTCTTGGTGCCGAGGCAGCATGTTTCCACGTTCCCTTAGAGCGCTGCCCATTTAACACTTTAAGCTGCAGTGTCTGCCGGCATTTGAGCTTCTTCTCCTCCTGCTAAGCCTACAATTTCCAGGTGTACTTCAAACAGACTGAGAAAGATAGCCCCTTGACTGCATGCATTTCAAGGCTACCCCTCACACAGGATCTAAGCAGCTGCCACATTACACAGGAAACCCATGGGTCAAAATCCAAACTGAGAGGGAAAAGGTAACAAGCAGACAAGAGCCAGGGGTAATTTATGATTAAGTTAATGAAGTTCTAATTAGGCTTATAAAGCCCTGAAGTATTTCCTGCAATGGCTTGTCATGAAGCCTTTATTCAAGGAAAGCCACAGCGTGTTAGATGTAGGTCATGTAGATATTGTCACATAGATACATGTTTATATTCCCTCTTTTACCATCAAGCAAATTCTTAAAGGCAGAAAAGTAATATGAAGCACTGAGGGGAAAACAAGAAATAAAAAAGACAGCAATGTCTTCAAACCCAATGTGATCCTTGCTCAAGGGACATCTGGGTAATTGTTCAGTTTCTCCTGATTTACAAAACAGATTGTTTTCAGCCTAAATAATGTCTAATAAAATCACCAAAGAGCATTTCTGGCTTGCTGTCCAGGTCATTTTCAGAGTGGAACTGTCGTTAAAATTAAGAACATTCAAAATTAAAAATAGAATATCATTAAAAATAAGAACCCCTACTTAATTAAGCATGCCTCCTCACAAGCATTGAGCGGTGCCCTCTGCAGAGCAAAGGAAGAGATGGCAGCCACTTAGCAAGTTGCCTCTGTGATGAGGTCTGAAGCTTCAACAGTCGGAGCCTGGACAGATCAGGCCCCTACCTGCAGAGGAGAGAGGTACAGTGTTAATGGAGGTGGCCTGAGCAATCTACTCTGAAGTGTTCTGGCTGGCAAATATGCCTCAAGAGAGGAATAGTAAGTACCGTGCTTATTTTAAAAATAAGGCAAGAGTCAATGAGAAGTCCATATTCAGACTCACTTTCATACTGTTAGATTTAGTTTATTAGGATAAAATCATATTCAAAAGACAACAGCTTACAAAATCTTTGGGGTCCAACTTTCACAATCATATCCTTCCAACTTGGACCTTCCTTGACTTTATTCACTGACATCCCATCACTTGTACAACTGTCAGGATAACAGATGCAGGACCTATCACACATGCATGATGATGTGCCAACCTGTAAAAACCGACATGAGAGCTTGGGTTTCATGTCCTTTGCCGCCTTGGCCCACATCTCACTGCTTTCCCTTGATTCTCTCATCAGAAAAAGTTTTCAGGGCTACTGACTCCCTCCTCTCCCTTGACTCTTCAGTTCAAAGACTGCAACAAGCTGAACTTGGAAAAAAAACTACAACTTTTATAATGATAGTTAATAATACCTCTCGTGAAAATATCCATATGAAACACTATTACTAGGTTGATCAAAAAGTTTGTTCAGCTTTTTCTGTACTACGGTATGGAAAAACCCAAACAAACCTTTTGGCAAACCCAACGTTTTGTTGTTGTAGTTGGAGTATAATTGCTTTAAAATGTTGTATTAGCTTCTGCTGTACAACAACGTGAATCTGCTATAAGTACACATATATCTTCTCCCCCTTGAGCCTCTCTCCACTCCCTCACCCCACTCCTCGAGGTCACCGTTCAGCCCTGAGCTGAGCTCCCTGTGCTATACAGTGGCTTCCCACTAGTTATCTGTTTTACACATGATAATGCATATACGTCAGTGCAACTCTTTGTCCACTATCCTTTCCCCCTATGTCCACAAGTCCATTCCCTACATCTGCATCTCTATTCCTGCCCTGTAAATAGTTTCCTCAGCACCATTTTTCTAGATTCCATATATATGCATTAATATACTGTACTTTTCTTCTTCTGGTTTACTTTACTTTGTATGACAGACTGTAGGTTCTTCCATATCACTGCAAAGGACCCACTTTCATTCCTTTTTATGGCTGAGTAATATTATAATAGCCAGGACATGGAAGCAACCTAGACGTGCTTCAGCAGATGAGTGGATAAAGATGCAGTAAATATACTGGACTTCCCAGGGAGCTCAGTGGTAAAGGATCTGCCTGCCAGTGAAGGAGATGTGAAAGACTCAGGTTTGATCCCTGAGTCACTGAGATCCCCTAAAGAAGGAAATGTCAACCCACTTCAGCATTCTTGTCTGGAAAATTCCATGGACAGAGGGGCCTGGCAGGCTACAGTCCATGAGGTTGCAAAGACTCAAACGTGACTGAGCTCACATGAATGATATATATATGTGGTCCAATACTGTAATAGAGCATTTCATTTCAATCTTTTTAGTACCCTTGGAGGAAAGTACTGTTCATGCCACCAGTTTAAATATGATAAAACGGAAACACAGAGAGACAGTGAAAATTTCTAGGGCCATGTTAACAATGCCTGAATTTTTTTTTAAGTAATACCTAAATTTAAACTGTATAGTCATAAGGGATTTGATTTAGGTCATACCTGAATGGTCTAGTGGGTTTCTCCACTTCCTTCAATTTCAGTCTGAATTTGGTAACAAGGAGTAAATGATCTGAGCCACAGTCAGCACCCAGGCTTGATTTTGCTGACTGTATAGAGCTTCTCCATCTTTGACTGCAAAGAATATAATCAATCTGATTTTGCTGTAATTAAAGACCAACAGGCAAAACTGTTTCCTCACTCTGAATAAAACGGCTCTCATTTGGAGTTAAACATTTCCCAAGACTTGGTAGGAGCCATCAGAATCTGTCTCACTGGCCTGAAATGTCATCGGAGCATATGTATATATAATGAGATGGAAAATCAAGAAGGAGGTATCCTAGAAATCATTAGCAAAACCTTCTAAGGCCTGAGAGACAATTTTATTCCCTCCAATGAGAGATAGAGGTGCTTTTCCTCTCCTGAAGGCTAGGATAAAATGGAGCTATAATAAAAGACATCTACAGACTCTTGAGGTTACTGCAAAAGAGAGCTGCCTTTCATTTATTCCCTGGGTAGAAGCTTACTGAGGCAGCAGGCTTGCTGGTCTACCCTGTGTCTATTCAAACAGACAAGAGATAACTGAACAAAGCACGTCTGAGAGATGAGCCAGTGTGGATTATGAGCGCTCTCATCATCTGGCCTGTCAAAGACAGAGGAGCTTCCTGTGGGTCACATGGGCAGCTGGAAAGTTGGTCAGGCTTGAGAGCAGCTGATCCTCCAGAAGACCAGTGAGGTGGACAGGTATATCTGTTTCTGGGGGGAAAGGGTTAAGTCCTGACGAGGTATGTCAGATCATGGAATTGGCCAGAGGAAGCATCCCACAGGTTCTTGTAAATAATTCATATTGTGTTTTATAAGAGGCTGAGAATCTGGGTGCCACCTGAGGTCAGCCCATGTGCCCAGAAAATCAGTGAAGAGCTTCAGATTGTGCCCTCTTCCCTCCCACCTTGACTTTCTCCTTAATGGCTACACCCCCACAAAAACCAGGAGGAGCAGGGAGGTAAGAAGAATGGCTAAAGATGTTTCTGAAATGGAGTAAGCTCCCTGCTTCTGTCCCACCCCCACTGCTCCATTTATTCCAAGGGGCTGGAGGAGTCAGGAAACAAATTGTGACTGGCCCCAGTCCTCAGAGCCAAAAGTCTGGCTATAGGAGAAAAAGAATCTTTAATTTAAATTTCAGATTTTAATTTCTAATGGAACTGGACTGTGGTTTAATGACAGAAAGTGACAGAAAAGTTAGGGACTCTGCTTGAGCTATCACTTAAGGTCTAGAAAAGGGATACTTACGATAAAAAAAAAAAAAATCAGCAGTTAGAATCTTTGTTTGAATGACACTGTGAGAAAGCCTAGTCAACCAGCTACACTTTCAATTGGTTACAATATTTTAATTTCGTTTAAAACATCAATTCAGACAGTATGATACTGGCACAAAAGTAGAACTATAGATCAATGGGATAAGATAGAGTGCCCAGAGATAAACCCATACAGCTATGGTCAGCTAATCTATTGCAAAGGAGGCCAGAATATACCATGGAGCAAAGACAGCCTCTTTGATAAGTGGTGCTGGGAAAACTGGATAGCAACATGTAAAGGAATGAAATTAGAACACTCCCTAACACCAAACACAAAAATTAACTCAAAATGGATTAAAGACCTAAAACTTAAAAGCTTTTGTGCAGCAAAGGAAACCATAAGATGAAAAGACAACCCTCAGAATGGGAGAAAATATTTGCAAATATAGCAACTGACAAAGGATTAATCTCCCAAATATAGAAATAGCTCAAGCAGCTCCAAAAAACAAACAACCCAACCAAAAAATATGGGTGGGAGTCCTTTTTAGACCTAAATAGACATTTCTCCAAAGAAGACATACAGATGGCCAACAAACACATGAAAAGATGCTCACATCCTTAATTCTTAGAGAAACGAAAAACCAAAACTACAAGGGGGGCAGGGGAGGTATCACCTCACACTGGCCAAAATGACCATCACAAAATCTACACACAATACATGCTGGAGAGGGTGTGAAGAAAGGGGAGCCCTCTTGTACTGTTGGTGGGAATGTAGACTGATACAGCCACTATGGAGAACAGGATGGAGGTTCCTAATATGCACGTGTGTTCAGTCACCAAGTCCTGTCTGACTCTCTGCAACCCCATGGACTACAGCCCCCCAGGCTCCTCTGTCCATGGATTTCCCAGGCAAGAATACTGGAGTGGGTTGCCACTTCCTTCTCTAGGGGATCTTCAAGATGCAGGGGCTGAACCTTATAATAGCCAGGACATGGAAACAGCCTAAATGTCCAGGATAAGGAGGATGTAGTACATACATAAAATGGAGTACTACTCGGCCATAAAGAGGAACAAACTGGGTCATTTGTAGAGATATGGATGGACCTAAAGAATGGCAGATAGAGTGAGGTTAAGTCAGAAAGAGAAAACAATATGGTGTATTAATGCCTGTATGTGGAATTTGAAAAAATTGGTATAGATGATGTCATTTACAAAGTAGAAACAGACATACAGAACAAACATATGGCTACCAAGGAGAAAGGAGGGGGTATGGGATGCATTGGGAGATGGGTTGAAATATATGTATATGTATATACACGCACACTAGTGATACGATGTATAAAATAGACAACCAACGAGAACCTACTATCTAGCACAGGGAACTCTACTCAATGCTCAATGTAACCTAAATGGGAAGGAAGTCCAAAAGGAAGGAGATATGTGTACATAGACAGCTGATTCACTTGGCTGTATAACAGAAAATAACAACATTGTAAAGCAACTATACTCCAATAAAATTTGTTAAAAAAAAAAAAAGCTAAATTGTCTGGAGAAAAATAATCCAGATAAATGAATGAGCATTTTTTATTGAATCTAATTATTTCCATAGACAACTGATTCATAAGGATTATTCATACAGTTGTGTTTTCCAAAGTCTATTTGGATTATTAATATATTTGGCAGTGGTATAATACACTTCTAATTTCCTACTCAAAAAAACCAAATCAAAATAAAACCAGATACTGATTCTGAAAATACTCAATGAATTGACCAAGTCATTTCTCGATGAGAGTAATGGGTTGGTTATGCAACTTCCCATAAGCATTTTGAAATTATAAGGGCCCACAGAAGTGAAATATCCTAACAACCATTTTCTGTTTATTTCTTTTTTTTTTTAATTTTACTTTATTTTACTTTACAATACTGTATTGGCTTTGCCATACATCACCATGAATTCGTCACAGGTGTACAGGTGTTCCAAATCCTGAACTCCCCTCCCACCTCCCTTCCCATATCATCTCTCTGGGTCATCCCAGTGCACTAGCCCCAAGCATCCTGTATCCTACATCGAACCTAGACTGGTGATTCGTTTATTTCTAAGTTATTCCTGGACATGGATTGTTCTGCATCAAATCATTAAACACCAGGCTTTTTTTTTTTTTTCTTTAGATCACTTTGTAGACCAACAGAGCCTTCAGGGAGACTCCATTTGACTAGGCTAGTGAGTTTAAGCAAGCTCTGCGAGTTGGTGATGGACAGGGAAGCCTGGCGTGCTGCAGTCCATGGGGTTGCAAAGAGTCAGACACAACTGAGCGACTGAACTGAACTGAGTGATCATATAATGTGATTGTGTGGGGATGACAGTTGATCTCCATGGTATTCAATGCAAAGTAACAGAATAGTTGATGNGAAGCCTGGCGTGCTGCAGTCCATGGGGTTGCAAAGAGTCAGACACAACTGAGCGACTGAACTGAACTGAGTGATCATATAATGTGATTGTGTGGGGATGACAGTTGATCTCCATGGTATTCAATGCAAAGTAACAGAATAGTTGATGTTTTCATACTTCGAGTGTCCCTGAAGTGACTTTTTTTAAAGCAAGGGATTGTCAGAAAATTTAAAATCAACTTTTCAAAGACTCAGGGAAGTAAAATATGTACACATGGCTTCAAATTTTGCCTTGACAAAACTTCTGTTCAAGATGTAACAAAATGCAATTGGTTCATTTAGCCTCCACATTTCGATATGTCCTAACTGGATTGCCTCCTGTCTCTTAGAAGTTTCAAGAAGCATCACAATTATACAAGGCAGTTGACAAGATGATACAAGGCAGTTGACAAGATGATAGAATAAAAAGAAAACCCAGTTAATCAACCAAATTTACATCAGATCACTTTAACTATTGGTAAATGACCTAAGAATGACTGGCAAGTCTAAGTCGCTTCAGTTGTGTTCAACTCTGTGCAACCCCATAGACGGCAGCCCACCAGGCTCTGGCATCCCTGGGATTCTCCAGGCAAAAACAGTGGAGTGGGTTGCCATTTCCTTTTCCAATGCATGAAAGTGAAAAGTGAAAGTGAAGTCGCTCAGTCATGTCCAACTCTTAGCGACNAGACGGCAGCCCACCAGGCTCTGGCATCCCTGGGATTCTCCAGGCAAAAACAGTGGAGTGGGTTGCCATTTCCTTTTCCAATGCATGAAAGTGAAAAGTGAAAGTGAAGTCGCTCAGTCATGTCCAACTCTTAGCGACCCCATGGACTGCAGCCTACTAGGCTCCTCTTTCCATGGGATTTTCCAGGCAAGAGTACTGGAGTGGGTTGTCATTGCCTTCTCCCGTTTGGGATGGTATTACTTAGTAATTTTATGTACTTCAGATTAACTTGGAAAAATTCCTTGAGCTAAGAGGTAGTTATCAATAACCTGCTAATTTTACTTATATTTTGTTTCGCTGTTGCTGCTTTTTTATTGTACCATTCTCTAGGATATGTACAATTTGCAGAATATATTTCAGGAAAGATGACCATTTAATGTGTCCAATTGTGGTGATAATTATTCCTGTGTGTGCCTAGTCGCTCAGTCATGTCCGACTTCATTTGCGACCCCATGGACTGTAGCCTTCCAGGCTCCTCTGTCTATGGGATTTTCTGGGCAAGAATACTGGAGTGGGTTGCCATGGCCTCCTCCAGGGTATCTTCCCAACCGAGGGATCAAACCCAGGTCTCCCGCATTGCAGGCAGATTCTTTACCATCTGAGCCACCTGGGAAGCCCCATTATTCCTTTATTATGTTTTAAATATAATGCGTGTGTGCATGCTAAGTTGCTTCAGTCATGTCTAACTCTTTGCCACCCCATGGACTGTAGCCCTCCAGGCAAGAGTACTGGAGTGGGTTGCCATGGCCTCCTGGCAGGGGATCCTCCTGACTTAGGGACTGAACTGCACATGGCTCCTATACTAGCAGGCAGATTCTTTACTGCTGAGCCACTGGGGAAGCCCTTCAAATATAATGTGTGGATATAAAAAGTCGTGTTATATATAACATACACATGTAAGTTACAAAGTATCAATAAATAAAAAGCCACGATTTCACAAGCTCGCACCCACAGAGGGCATCAAGAGCCCCTCTGGGCGGGGTCCCGCGGGGGATGACTTGCCTGCCGCCAGTGAGGTCGGTTACCTGAATGAGAGGTGCTTTTGCTCCCCAGCTGCGTCTCTGACTGACTGTGGCTGACGGGCGTGAGGTCTTGGCAGCTCTGCATGGGGGAGTCCCTCGCCGTCGGGTCGGTGCCTGGCGGCTTCTCGATATTTTTCATCTCCATTTCTTCGTGGTGGATCCACAGGTCCGGGGGCCGGAGGTCCTTCTGGCTGCCCTTCCTTTTGCCAGCGCTGTGGGTGGCCCGTTTCCTGCGGAGCAAAATCGGGAGGCAGATGTGAGTACTTTGTGCGATGGCTTTTCCTCTCTTTTTTTCTCAGTCCATTCAAGCTAGACGCGCGAGAGAGGGAACAAAAGCGCTCCCAGGAGGAACCCGGCGAAGTCCAGGCGCTGGCAGCCCCGGCCCGGCTGCCTTTCCTCCCCTTCCCTGGAGCTTGGCCGCCTTCCGCAGACGCGGCGCGGCCTCCGGGGGCCGGGGCTGCCAGGGGCGCCTCGCGCCGGCGTCCCCGCTGCGGGCTTCAGCGCGAGGTGACGGTGGCTTAGATGGAGCCATATGCCGCTCTTTGGAGCCAGGCATAAGGAACCCGACGGCAACATCTGTCTAGCAGATAAATGACAGCGTTGCTTCCAAAGGGCAAATGGAAATGAAAAGGCCAGGATTTGTGCCAACAGCCAAGACTGGGGCTTAGAAGAAAGTCTGTACCTCAGCTGTCCAATTTCCTGTGCAACTGGGGAGGTGGCCCTTTGAAGACAAAAAGGCTGCAGAAACACATTCTCGGGAGAATAAAATGCTTTCTTCTTGGAGTCACTAAGTGTCTGAATTCGAACACAATAAGAACCATCTTTTTTTTTAAAGACCCATCCTTTGACAAAAGAAGCCATTTGGAAGTGTGCTGTAAACATCCCTTATTTTCCTCAGTAAGCATTTAGCAATCCTTAATTTGTTTTTCAGCAGCAGTCTCCCCTTGGGGCCAGTGAGATTGCAATGTTCCCTGCATACTGAGTCAAGAGCCCGATGCTTATGTTAGCCAGTCTCTAAAGCAGGGGGTCAGTAAACCACGGCCTGAAGGCCACATCCTCCACTGCTTACTTTTGTGTGGTTTTTCTTGTAGTTTTCTTTTTTAAGTTTTTACTTTTGTTTTAATTGGCATCTTGCGCAAAAGCACAGAACAGTGAATGATTTGGTGGCCCCATGATAGTTACAAACAAAATCCTTAGGTAAACAGTTACAGTATCCCACATCACTTATTTCACATTAAGGGCAGGTTGTTTAAAAAAAAAAAAAAAGTGCTGTGCTTAAAGGAAGCACAAACAAGGTAAGCATTTAAATTTCATAACAAAGTTAAACCTAGCACCTTTAAAATATAATAAATACTTACTGGAAAGAATTTATTTCTGTGCAGGAGAAGTATTTCTGTGGAGGAGAATTCCAGTGCACCAACAGTGCAAAGGAAAAGCAGCATTTTCAAAGCTGGAATTAAGTTTGTGTAAACACACACCCACCACCACTCTGCTTCCTATGTGGAATACACACTTCTGCTGTGCCCTCCCTACCCAGGGCTGAAAAGAGCTCCTGGGGAGTCTCTTTTTCCAAATCATAGAAACTGCTCTGGCTTCCAGGCTATGGGCTGGGAAGATTTTGGTGTAGGGCAAGGAGATCAATGTGTTCAAGCAGGATGAGTTCTTTTACAGACGGGCCAACTGCTAACACTTCCAGCCCCCTTCTCCCCACCAGAGCCTCCCAGCCCAAGGGTGCCCCTGGCCAGAGGCCTACCTGTGGGACCCCAACTTCAGAGAGGGCGTCTGAGCTCAGAGCTCCGTGCAGCGAGAGGCACAGCAGCCTACGTTACCCACAGCTGATGCTGCTTTGCAAATGGAGCATTTTGGCCAATTCAGGATAAATACAAACACCTGTGATTCTTAACCCACTGTGACCAGTTGGTTCTAAAGTAGGGAATAAGGATGTCAGGTGTTTCCCTTCTTAATATTTTCAAACACTAATGATTAGTCCTTTCCAGTGTGGTTTTTACGTCACTCACAAAGTGATATTTTCTTTCTCTTAAGCTCTTCATCTTCACATTGAACCTTGGAGCTTCAGGTCTTACTTTAAACAAGTATGTGCTAAGTCGCTTCAGTCATGTCCGACTCTTTGCGACCCTATGTGCTCAGTCCTTTCCACTGTGGTTTTTACATCACTCACAAAGTGATATTTTCTTTCTCTTAAGCTCTTCATCTTCACATTGAACCTTGGAGCTTCAGGTCTTACTTTAAACAAGTATGTGCTAAGTCGCTTCAGTCATGTCCGACTCTTTGCGACCCTATGTGCTCGCCCACCAGGCTCCATGGGATTCTCCAGGCAAGAATATTGGAGTGGGTTGCCATGATCTCCTGCAGAGGATCTTCCTGACCCAGGGATCGAACCCATGTCTCTTAGGTCTCCTGCACTGGCAGGCAAGCTCCTTACCACTAGTATAGTGCGGAAAGCCCTTACCAGGGAAGCATAAACAGAAACAATGAGGAGCAGAATCAGTGGCCCAGTGCTCGCATTCCAGCATTGCGGTGAGATAACAGCTAGATTTTTTTTTTCCCCCTAAATCATTCAGAATTTTCCAACTATCCAGACCAAAGATTATTTCCAAGCAGGAAATTTCTGATTTCAACTTCTCCACTGACCCCTGTGCAGCTCAACTTATTCTGTTTCCAAATGCTCATGGAAGGACTTATTTGCTCAGCTATCCCTGGCACCAGATGGACTTGTAGACACAAAATGCCATAAGGATCACGGTCTCCAGCAGAAGGTTGAAAATGGCTCCCATCAACACCAGGTTCTGCCCACGCAGCACCACATTCACCCGGCTCTACTCAGCAGGCTCCCCGGGGCTGGGGCTCAGGGCCTGCAGCAACCCCAGCAGGGGGCGACACAGCCACCACCATACCGAACTCAGCATCTTCTCCGGCCGGTAGCAGAAGCCTGCAGTGCCTGTTTTTGTAAATAAAGTTTTATTGGAAACCTGCCAGGCTCATTCATTTGCATTGCATTGTTGAAGAGTTACAACAAATACCATATGGCCCACAAAGGCTAAAATATTTACTCCTGGGCCCTTTTTAGAAATGGTTTTCAACCTCTGCTCTATAGTTTTATAAATTCTTAAATCTCTGCTTGTAGCTTCTGTTTCTCTTAAAATAATAACATTGCTTCATAAGGCAGAATTCAGACAGTTAAAAGCTAACCTTTGGCAGCAGCCCAGAGAAGTACCTCTTTCTGTTTCCTCACGTGAAATGAATGGCTTACAAGCATAACTGCTTTCCTGTGAGCTAAATGGTTCAAACTGCTTGCAGTGGAGACTCTGTAACCTAGTCAAGGCCACTGAGAACGACTTTGGTTCCCCAACTGCCTGATAAGATGCTTTGTACATATTAGGCCATTAGTACATGTTTGTTCTATGATTTGTTGTGATTTGTTCATATTTCTTAATGTTTTTTTGTCATTCCTCAGCTAGGCTGATGAGGATATAAAGAAAGAAATCCAGACTTCATATCTATTTAGTGGGAAAAAATATGTAGGGTTTTCTGCTCTAATATTTTCCCAACAAATTTCCTGGCAGCAGCCTCACACTGACTCGAGACAATGGTCTATAATAGCCCCTAGATCATTTTCTTGTGTTTAAGATAATAACTCTCTTGCTAACCATTTATTCCCTGAACTCATTTCCGTACACTTCACCGGCCCACAGGAAACGAGTTTGCAGTTCACACATAACTCTTTGTGTAATCCATCTCTGGTCATTTAGAAGAACTTCATGTCATTTTCAAACTGGGAGATTTCACCCAAGTATCTTTCTAACATATCACAACGCTAAATAAGGTAAACCCTGGTGCCCATATGACTGCACACAGAGGCACACCAGCTCCCAGATCTAGGACAAAATCGTCAGAATGTCCAGATAACTCAATATTTAAATAGCCAGTGGTAAAGATGTTTGTCAAATAATTTATGAAATTGGAAGGAAATGATGAATTCTGGCTCCCTTGCTTACGTTCATGCCTAATTCATTCATTCATTTACCAGTCCCCATGACTTCAGTACCAAGCATCTCCAGGCATATCCTATTTTTAAAAAGTTCTAAATTTGTTCAAGGTAGAACCTTTTTAGTATGTTATGATTTATAACCTCCACTTGGAAACAAATTATTATTCCTGGTAAAATGCATAAGTATTTTTCTGATGGATTTTAATCAGATCATGACTCACTTCCGAGAAGCTGCTCATCCACTCAGCTGACAGTTGTCAACAATCTAAAGATTTCTAAGCAGACTTTATTTCCTTTTTGTATATGTTCTGACAGACCCTCTAACCTCTTCTGTTTTCTATAATGTCTCTTCTCAAGAGAGAAATCTCTGGCCTTGGAGAGGCCCCCCTCTCCTGCTGGTAGTAACCCAGTGGTCCATGTAGCAGGGCTATAATAAAACTGGCATCTGCTCATATCTAAACTGTGTGGAGTTTGTCCTAAAACCTGTAGGAACAACTGTCATGTGAACCTGTTCTCTATCTGCTGTTTCCCTAAATAACTGCTGCCTGTTTTTGTCCCCAGCTCCTCTATCTCACCACTGGAATCCCATATGGAGACGGACCCAGTGTGACGGCTCCCGATGTCTGGTCCTTGGATCAGCAGAATTGGCATTACCTTGGAAATTGTCAGAAACGCACATTTGCAATTCCTGTCCCATCAGAAACTTGCAAATGGTGTTGGGACCCAGCAGGCTGTGTTTGAACAGCCCTCGAGGGAAATCTGATGCACCAAAACTTTGAGAAGCACTGTCTTCAGTGAAAGAAAACCAGATTTTCTTAGTTTAGTATAAAGCTAGGTTTTCATACTAGATGCAGAATGCGTGCGTGCTGGTGTGCTCATTCACTTCAGGCATGTCTGACTCTTTGTGACCCCGTGGAAGTAGCCACCAGGCTCCTCTGTCCACAGGATTCTCCAGGCAAGAACACTGGAGCGGGTTACCATGCCTCCTCTAGGGGATATTCCCCACCCAGGGATTGAACCCAGGGCTCCTGCCCTGCAGGAGCATTTGTTATGCCATCCTTCCCACCCCAACACACACACACACACACACACACATACACACACACACACACCTTTTTTTCTAGGTACCAGTAATCTTGGCTTCCAAAAATAGCTGCAGGGTCTCTTCCCATCCATGTGTTCTTGAATAAAGGCAGAGCAAGGAATCTTCAAGGCTCTACCTGCTCTTTCTCATACTATGGCAAAGCTTCCACAGCATGATCAAATTCTGATGAGGTCTTATTTGTCCTATCTATGGATTTCTCTATCTATCTAGATAGCTAGTAGTCATCCACCCATCCATCCAGTCTTCTGCCCACAATGCCTTCACAGTCCTATTTACTTACAAACTACTTAAGATCCCTTCAAGCCTATCTTCTTCAGGAAACCCTCCTGACCAATTTAGGTCAGTATAATCTTAAAATAGCTAAATCACACCCCCTCATCTTTCTCAACACCACTCACCTTGCGTTGATCACTGTCTGTCTAGCTGAGCTGCCCAGATGCTCCCTGAGTGTGAACTGGTTTCCTCCACTGATACAGGAGAAAAAACTCTCTTTACTCCCCTTCTCCAACATCATCCATTGTTTCACAACATGTATCCCTTTGTTTATTCAGTGAACATTTATGGATGGTAAATGTGCCAAGAAATGTACTAAGGTCTAGAAATGTGAAGATCAAAGAGATACTAGGAGTTTAAAAAATGAATGAAAAAAAAAATGACATGGCTTTTGCTTCACTGGAGCAAGGAGCCTGCACTAGGGCATGGCACATAAGAAAACTGAAAAAGTAGAGAGGACTAAATGGTAACAGATACAGGTAAAACACCAGGAAGTCCCTGGGAAATTGCAGAAACGTTTTTATCTCAAGAGTTAACAGCAAGCAGATTTGTTACCTTGTAGATCACACATTAAGCATAGTAATCACTTGATTTGAATAATAAAAATTTGTCATGATTGACTTGGAAATATTTCAAGGTTTCTTTATTGACTCCTTATTTGCTATCTGTTCCTTACTTTGCAAATAATCTGTAACTCTAAGAAGAGTTTCTTTCTTCATTTTTAATTGGTCTGCTGAGGATGCAAATAGGTAAGAACCAAATCGGTTGGGAGACTGTAGTACACATTTAAACTTAATGTATTCAGCCAACTCTACCCATGTGTCCATGTGGTAGTCATGTGTCAAGAATTTCCAGGATAGTCTCTTTGTCAAATATTTTGCCTTTAGTATCTATAGATGCATTCTAACTTATAATAAATGTTCTACATTTTAGCCAGGGAAATAGTATTGCTTCATTAAAAAAGCCCTGAAATCCCCTATCAATTTAAGCCTGAAAACACAAATTTTCTACTTCATTAGAAATGACTCAAATGTGTTCCTTTTTATAGCTGAGTAGTATTCCATTGTATATATGTACCACAGTTTCCTTATCCATTTATCTGCCAATGGACATCTAGGTTGATACAGGGCAAAAACGATTACAATATTATAAGTATCCTCCAATTAAGATAAATAATTAAAAAAAAAAACTGAGGGAAACACACACATAAAATTTCCATACTATGATATTCTACTATAATCTCACTAATTCAAGATGTGCAAGGGAAGTCTCTTCAAAGTAGTAGAAATTTAAGTTCATAACCAAAAAAAAAGTGTAAAGTTATTTTTATTTCATGGGAATGTGAATCTAAACGCTACCATGAGATTGTATAATTCAGCAGCAGTCCTTATGGAATTTTGGCGGTAAAGAGTTGATGGAAACTATTTATTCCCACTTCTTTGAGGAAGGGTTTCCCTTCTGGCTCCGCGGTAAAGGATTTACCTGCAATGTGGGAGACTTGGGTTCCATCCCTGGGTTGGGAATAGCCCCTGGAGAAGGGAAAGGCTACCTACTCCAGTATTCTGGCCTGGAGAATTCCATCCATGGGGTCACAAAGAGTCAGACATGACTGAGTGACTTTCAGTTTCACTTTATTTGAGGAAACTGACATTCAGAGATTAGGTCTGCATTTAGGTTTAATTAAATAGCATTAATTTAATTAAAGAGGTGATCTAATCAGAATTAGAACTTGGGTTCTAACTTCTGTTAGCTATTTTATAACATAAAACCTTACCAACTAGAATATGAGTCAGACAAGCTAGCTCATTACCTCATCATTATATAAATCACAGAACAAAATGTGTAGACACTAACGTGAATGAAGTATTACTGACAGGACACAAAAATATGCTCCAAATCCATTTGGATATAATTCAAGTCCTCCAATACAACACAAAGACAATTTACATTCTCCAGCAGTTCTAGATAAAGAAATACTGAAGAAGCCCATGGATGTTTCCCATGTCACCTTATTAATCACATTAAACTCCCATTTCTGAGAGGCCTGTAATGAACATTATTTCTGTTTCAAATTAGAATTGATTTTGCTTTCATCTGCATTATTTGATTTGTTCTACAAAGTTCAATGGTGGTGGTATGGGGAGAGGTTCTCAGCAAAATCAAGAAAAGCTCAATTAAAACTCAAAAATATCTTAAAGGAGAAGTTATTTTTTCTTTGTTAACACATACAAACAAAGAGACCAAGATGCCAAGTAAATATTAAGAGACGGAGATAGGATGAGGAAAAACCTAAGGCGCAGTAGCATAGGAACCATAGATTAACTTTCTTTAGACTTTCAATCATTCATAGAGTGATTTATTCTTTCATTCATTTCCTAATATTAAAAACAAGTCAGGGACTTCCCTGGTAGTCCAGCGGCTAAGAATCCACCTTGCTGCGCAGAGGACACGCGTTTAATCCCTGGCTGGGAAACTACGATCCCGCATGCTCAGCCTCCCTGGTGGTACAGTGGATGAGAATGTGCCTGCCAGTGCAGGAGATACGGGTTTGATCCCTGGTCCAGGAAGTTTCCACATGTCACAGAGCGCTACCGCTACTGAGCCCACATGCTGGGCTTACTGAAGCCTGTGTGTTCGAGGGCCTGTGAGCCATAACGACTGAGCTTGACGCTACAGCTGCTGAAGCCTGTGCGCCGTGACCCCATGCTCTGCAAGAAGAGAAGCCACGTGCTCTGCAACCAGACAGCAGCCCGCCGTCCGCAACCAGAGGAAGACCAAGGGCACCAACGGAGACCCCAGCGCAGCCATAAACAAACAAATTAATTCTTAAAAAACGATCCCACGTGATCTGGAACAATTAATCATGTGTACACCAACCACTGGGCCCCTGTCCCCTGGATCCCGTGGACTGCAACTCCTGAGCCTGTGCAGGACGCAACAAAGATTCCCCGTAGCGCAACTAAGACCTGATACAGCCAAATTAATTAATTAATTCAGGAAGTAAATTAAAATACAAACAAGCCAGTCCAGGGTTCAGCCTCTTCTCTTCCTAAAGAAAAACCTTTAAGCTCCTAACAGAGTGCTTAGGGTGCGGTTTAGGACAATTTGAGAGTTGCTCAAAATAGCATCAAATCTCACATTTGTAACGTGGAGAAGCCTAGCGTTCTTCTCTGCAGAGAAACAAGATGGGTTCAGGCATCCAGTTCACTGAATCAGTAAGATCCTCAGACATTCTTCTTACAGCGATGAACATGATGAAGACAAAATATCACACTACAGATGATTCAGTTCATTCAATTAGTTTTAGTGAAGGCCTCCGTGTTTTGAAAACTGGCATGAAGTAGGGCCTGAAACCACCACTCTCCTTGCGTCCATTTCAGATAATCTTAGCTCTGCCTCAGAGACCTGAGGCTTTGATTTTCCACTGTGATTTGTTTACAAAAGCCCTTTCCTGGGATTGCTAGACCAAGAGATTGTTCAATGACTTCCTCAATCACAGTGATTTTCCCCCAGAGGCTTACTAAGTGCCCAGCACTCTAGAAGTTCAGTGTGTGATTGTGTGTGTTTGTTGCTCAATCCTGTCTGACTCTCTGTGACTCCATGGGCTGTAGCCCACCAGGCTCATCTGTGCATGGAATTCTCCAGGTAAGAATACTGAAGTGGGTGGCCCTTCCCTTCTCCAGGGGATCATCCCAACCCAGGGACTGAATCTGGGTCTCCTGCATTGCAGGCAGATTCTTTACCATCTGAATCACCTGGGAAGCCTTAAGACTTCCTGAAAGCTTACACAGGAGACCTTCCCTGTAAATCTCACGCTGTCTGGTTTCCTGTTGGGGAACAATGGACCAGCACACCAGCTATCATCAGCTTCCAGACAGTCTAGTCAAATGAATGCAGCCGGATATAAAAGTTGACTTGCCACCTAAATAAATGAAATGCAAAGACTGCTTCTATATCTTTATTTTACTTTCTACAGTATGAGAATCTTCCTGTATATTGTTACTAAATACTCTACTTAAAAATGTTAGAAAATACAGTAGAAATCAACAAACAGGATCATAGGATTTTTTAAAAAGAGAGAAAAGCTGAGGTATTTGCCAGGGAGACAGAAAATTATTTGCTAGAGAATCTTTCTCTGGCAATGCGTGTTGTATATAGTTGTCACCCCAGCCACCTGTGAGCCCATGCCTCAGGCATGCAGAGCACCATGCCTCAGGCCAAAAACAAACAAAAATTAAGGGAAGAGCCTATTATAGCCAATCCAGGGAGAATAGCACAGGTGAGAAAAACCATATCAGGCTGAATTTGAAAAGTGCTAGACAGGCAAAGAGGCATAAAACAACCAGAAGATTATTGCTGATTCCCACAACTGGCTGGTACAAGGGTAATATGCTGGTTAGAGGGTATTGCTGGGAGGCGATAAGCTGAATCAAACCTCCTTTCCATTTCAAACTTTGTACTTTGATGTATCATTCTCGTATATATTATTACCTAGAGGTGCATGATATGAAAATATTTTTAAGACCCTCAAAATTTTTAATTTCTGAAAGTCAATCAGAGCCAGGCAATCTGAATCAACTCGAATTTCTGGAATCTCTCTTCCATCTTAACTACTGCCTCCAAAATACACACACCATAGCATTGTAACTATGCTGACTTTCTAACTATCCTACACTCAGTCATTCATGTGATAGGCACTGACTAAATGCCTATGAACCTCCACGTCAAAAGGGATAAATCAGTACTTTTAGACAAACACCCATCTCCAACCTTTCATCCATAATTGCAGAGAGAGTCATAAGTAGGGACATGGTGAAGTTCATTCTCTAAGTGTTACTTAAGGGACATCTACCCTCACTTGAACAGAAGAATCTGGCCTCAAGGATTAAAATCAGGGCCTTCCTTGCTAGCCCAGCAGTTAGGAACCCATCTTCCAATGCAGGAGACACAGGTTCAAGCCCTGGTTGGCCAACTAAGATCCCACATGCCACACAGGTCAATTAAGCTGGCATGCTGCAACTAGAAAAGCCCGTGTGCCACAAGCAGAGAGCCCATGTGCCACAACTGCTGCGCTCCTGCACACTACCACCAGGGAGGAGCCCGCCAACGAAGACTCACTGCAGTCAAAATGAAAAAAAAGAAGAAGCAAAATCAAAGAGAAGTGCAAAGTGTTTTTCCAGGCGGATTCTGCTATTGCGTCTGCAAGCCTTTTCCTCACCCACTTATTTTATGGGCCTAGAGATGGCTGGATGGCATCACGGACTCGATGGACGTGAGTCTGAGTGAAGTCCGGGAGATGGTGATGGACAGGGAGGCCTGGCGTGCTGCGATTCATGGGGTCACAAAGAGTCGGACACGACTGAGCGACTGAACTGACTGACTGAACTGAACTGAGAATGGACAAAAGGCAAGATTTTTCCCCAGGTCAGGAGAGGAGATAAAGAATGCACGGTGAGTCATGAACGTGCACAGGAAGAGAGCCATCAAAAATCTAACTCAAAAAGACGGCATTCAGGACTTCCCTAGCAGGCCAGTGGTTAGGACTCCATGCTTCCATTGCAGGGGATCCATGTTCGACTCCTGGTCAGGGAACTAAGATCCCACATGCTGCAAGTAAAGACCCTGCACATAGCAACTAAGACCAGTGGCAGCCAAAAAATGAAACATGAAAAAAATGGCGTTGAGGTCAAACAGTGACTTTTCTCTGGAAATTAGCTGTTACCTACTTTCTCTGCTGGGCTGAAGAACGCCGGGTGCAAATCACGGCCGCCGCCACCACCACCAGCACTGTGATGATGCCAACGGTGACCACGATGATCACAAGCAGGTTGCTGTTCTTCTGAGGAGTGACGCTGCCATGTGGGGGGTGCATCTTGCCAATGGGTGGTTCTGGGGAAGACTGAGCGACTGAACTGACTGACTGAACTGAACTGAGAATGGACAAAAGGCAAGATTTTTCCCCAGGTCAGGAGAGGAGATAAAGAATGCACGGTGAGTCATGAACGTGCACAGGAAGAGAGCCATCAAAAATCTAACTCAAAAAGACGGCATTCAGGACTTCCCTAGCAGGCCAGTGGTTAGGACTCCATGCTTCCATTGCAGGGGATCCATGTTCGACTCCTGGTCAGGGAACTAAGATCCCACATGCTGCAAGTAAAGACCCTGCACATAGCAACTAAGACCAGTGGCAGCCAAAAAATGAAACATGAAAAAAATGGCGTTGAGGTCAAACAGTGACTTTTCTCTGGAAATTAGCTGTTACCTACTTTCTCTGCTGGGCTGAAGAACGCCGGGTGCAAATCACGGCCGCCGCCACCACCACCAGCACTGTGATGATGCCAACGGTGACCACGATGATCACAAGCAGGTTGCTGTTCTTCTGAGGAGTGACGCTGCCATGTGGGGGGTGCATCTTGCCAATGGGTGGTTCTGGGGAAAGACAGGCAAATGGAGATCAGTTTAAGGACATGTGGCAGCCTATGGCATATCACGCTCGGCTAAGGATTCAGAGTTCCTATTGTTCTGGGCATTCCTGAAGCTGGAGGGGAAAGAGCAATGAAAAAATGACAGGAAAGATCTAAATTATCTACCCATGATCAATGAAACCAAGTTCACACAGAAACTTACACAGGAATATTCACAGCTACCTTAGTCAAAATTGCCGCAAGTGGGAAACCCCAGAGCCGTCAACTGATGAATGGATGAAGAAATGTAATATATTCGTACAGTGGAATACGATCCAGTCATAAAAAGAAAGGAAATACTAATACATGATACAAAGTTCATGTACCTTGAAGCTGTTATGCTAAGTGAAAGCAGCCAGACACAAAAGGCCACATATGATTCTACTTACATGAAACTGTGGGTTTCCCTGGTGACTCAGTAGTAAAGAGTCTACCTGCCAATGCAAGAGACTCGGGTTCATTCCCTGGGTTAGGAAGATCTTCTGGTGAATGAAATGGCAACCCACTCCAGTATTCTTGCCTGGAAAATCCCATGGACAGAGGAGCCTGGTGGGCTACAGTCCATGGGGTTGCAAAAGAGTTGGGTATAACTCAGTGACTAAACAATTTCTGTGAAATATCCAGAATAGGCAAGTGTACAGGGACAGAAAGTAGTTGAGTGTTTGCCNTATTCTTGCCTGGAAAATCCCATGGACAGAGGAGCCTGGTGGGCTACAGTCCATGGGGTTGCAAAAGAGTTGGGTATAACTCAGTGACTAAACAATTTCTGTGAAATATCCAGAATAGGCAAGTGTACAGGGACAGAAAGTAGTTGAGTGTTTGCCAGTGGATGTGAGTAAAAGTGATTGGCGAAAGACTGTTTAATGGTACAGGGTTTCGCTTTGGAGTAATGAAGATGTTCTAGAACTAGATAGTGGTGATGGTGGTAGAACCTTGTGAAAATGCTAAAAACCACTGAGTTGTGCACTTTCAAAGGGTGAATTTATGGTATATGAATTATATCACAATGAAAAAATATAATTAAGCTTTCATACGGAATAGAAAGTGGGGAGGATGGGAAGCATTCTGCTTTGGGTGATAAGAATTCCACCATGACACGGATCAGAACAGGCTGAGAAGCCATTATTTATTTGATGCTGTGAAAGACAAACTGTTTGACACCCATCACTCACACTTTCCATTCCTTTAGAGCAGTTATCTATAAAGCACATTTAATTTTCAACCTCTCAAGGGTGCATGAATCCTACTTAAAAGCAGCCACAGGGTTGGAAAGAGTGCCATAAAGCTCTAATATATATATTTTTTTCCTGTTTTGCAACTGTACCTCATGGCACACAATATTTAAGTGAAAATAGCAGAATGATAATTTGCTTATATAAATAAACGTGACTAATGAGCCTTTAAATGGCTTTTTTGTGCCTTTATCTGTAAAATGGAAATAATAATATTTACTTATCTAGTCACTGTCACAATTAGAAAAAAATACATGCAAAACAACTCTCTCGGTGCCCTACACAGAGTAATTGGTTATAATATCACTATACTGCTGAAATATTAAAGAAAATTTTGCCTAACTTAATAATCTACCATACCATTTGGTATACTTTTGGTATGGACTTCTAAACTCTAAATTTTCTAGAAAGCTTGTAGATAATATTCAGTGTGAAAGATATAGTAACTTACTTTCACAAGTGAATATAAAAACCCAGCACTTGCCTCAAAAGCGAAATACTATCTTTTGATAACTTATTTAGGAATCACTGGGGTTTTTTTTTTTAAAGATAGTCACCTAATTTTAAATAAATTATTGTTGACCCAATATTATTGGAAAAAAATAAATGCTACCAATATAACTTGAATCTCAGGGGTGGGTAATTCATCAAGTCTTTACATAGTACTTTCTGTTAAAAGATTCTGATTATAAATGAAAGAAATAAGGTTTCCTTGAAGCAACTTTTTCCTTTATGACAAAGGAGTGAGGCAAGTAATGAAAGGTCAGAACTTTCTGTTAGTTTTACTTATAATTGAAAATATCATGTTGCAGTTGTACCTCAGTATGCCCTTTCTGTTCTTAATAAATTAAGTGATTGGTATAAATTAACCTTTTATATGACAGCATACAATGGAGGCATTTGGGGAGCTCATGGATTTTATTACTTTAATTTAAATTTAACACTTCATCATTTCTGACAAACTTAGTTTGAGTCATACATAGCAGTAACACTGGGTGAATATTTTTTAAGACCATGTAAATTGAAATTGCTTAGACCAGAGAAGGAAAAAAAGAATTCCTATGTGCTAAGTGTTCTGTCTTCCATTCCTGAAACATGTACCCTATGTGTGTCACGGTGATATGAACAGAATGCCAGATTTCTTCTTGGGATCAAGGCATAGCTAACAGCAGAGAGATGCAAAAGCTCCATTTCTGAGATATATTTCTGGAAGAGGAGAGAACGAACAACAGCCAGCTCATGAAACCACTAAAAGCTATTTATGGGACCACATATACACATATGATTCCATAATAATTTTTATGCCATCAGTTCAGTTCAGTCACTCAGTCGTGCCCGACTCCTTGCGACCCCATGAACTGCAGCACGCCAGGCCTCCCTGTCCATCATCATCTCCCGGAGTTCACTCAAAATCATGTCCATCGAGTCGGGGATGCCATCCAGCCGTGTCATCCTCTGTCATCCCCTTCTCCTCCTGCCCCCAATTCCTCCCAGCATCAGAGTCTTTTCTAATGAGTCAACTCTTCACATGAGGTGGCCAAAGTACTGGAGTTTCAGCTTTAGCATCATTCCTTCCAAAGAACACCCAGGACTGATCTCCTTTTATACCATAGTCTTATATATTATGTGGTCTGAAAATAATTCCCAAATTAGAATACTGATTGCTCATCCCCACCCCCCCAAAAATAGAGGCATAATCGTTTCTTTCAATTCACTGTTTTATATATATATATATATATATAATTACCTCTATAGCTGGTACTTTAAAGAAGAATTCATGTAAAAAGATGTAACATGAAGATTATAATATGAGGTCACTGACAGAAGATGGAGGTCATGAAAAACCTCATTATAAAAGTGATATTTGAGCTGAATTTTAAAGTATTGCTAGGAGCTAGTTCTTGTTCCTTTACGAGGGAACTAACGGCAGATCGTGTGTGTGTGTGGAACATTGGGAACAAACAGGAAGTTGCACAAAATGAGGAGGGAAAGATAAACAAGACCCTGCTCATATAAGCCTTGTAGATCCCATTCAATCATCCTTGGTAAAGCCACAAATGGTTTAAGAGTTTTCAGCAAAGTGACAGGCTTCATTTGTTCTAAGAAGATATCTCTTCCCTCTGCATGGAGAGGGCTTGGTGGTGGAAAAACAGAGACCAGCTAAGAGGATAATGATTTCACCAGGTTAAGAGGAGATGATCCCTTAAACTGAAATGTTGGCAATTTCAGTCAAGCAGGACAGGTACACTGTAGAGTTGGCAAGGAAATGAACAAGGTGGATTGCACATGAAGGGGAGGATAGAAAGGAAGGCTCAGGCCTCAGCAACGGTCCTGATGTCTAGGGTTGGGGAGAGGGTGAAAGTGCAGGCAGACTCAGTGGGGCAAGAAGAAAGGTTCAGTCTCGAATTGAGGTCTCACGATGAATCATGAAGAGGCCACTGGAAGGTCTGCGTTAGAGATGTAACTGTGGGAGCTGGCCTAGAGATGGAATCTGAAGCCTGGGAGTGGAGATCCATGAATCAAGGGTATACAGTGAGCAGAGATGCTCTCTCAAGACTAGTGCTCTAAGTGTTCAGGTAGAAGGCAGGGACCTGGCCAAGGAGAAGTCAATATCAAATGAGTTTCCCAATGCTTATTGACAACGGAAAACTTTTTTCCCAGAGCTTCTCAAGGGATCCATGTACCTTGTAACTACTTCTGGAGGTTGCTAATCAAGATGAGTGGTTTTTAAACTGGGGAGATTTTACCCCGCAAGAGGAAATTTGGAAATGTCTAGAGACAGTTTGGGCTGTTCCAGCAAAGTGGAGGGGAATCACTACTGGCACCTGGTAGATAATGGCCAGGGATGCTGCTAAACATCCTACGGTGCATAGGAGGGGCCCAGAGACAAACAGGTTATTCAGTCCCAAACGGCAGTACTTCTGTAGTTGAGAAATCCTGACCGAGCTGAACACTGCCTATGTTCTCATGAAATCTGAGATCCAAAAATTTACGTGGCTTGATTCACACATTTCTAAACCATGACAGAGTCACTTCTAGTACCTGGAGTTTGGGATTAGTCTGAGGTCCTTAACATCAAACTCCAATACTTTGGCCACCTCATGTGAAGAGCTGACTCATTGGAAAAGACCCTGATGCTGGGAGGGATTGGGGGCAGGAGGTGAAGGGGATGACAGAGGATGAGATGGCTGGACGGCATCACGGACTTGAAGCACATGAGTTTGGGTGAACTCTGGGAGTTGGTGATGGACAGGGAGGCCTGGCATGCTGCAATTCATGGAGTAGCAAGGAGTCGGATACGACTGAGCGACTGGACTGAACTGAACTGAGCTGAGGTAGTAGGTGGGTAGAGCCTCTTGTAGACTAGAACTTGAGACCCCTGAGATGCTCCAATTATCTTTACATCAGGGAATTGAGTGTAAAATTTTATCTCTGGACCTTTCTTTTGGCATTAAGATGTCTGTTGGGTGCCCTATAATACTTTACCAACCTCAGAATGACCATCTCATGCAAATATGGAAAGAGCTTCTCTATATACTCTATTTAGATTAGTTAAAATGGTATTGAGTTAAAGGTTTTCAAAACTGGAGGGCAAATCACGGCTTTTTCTCGTAACCACAGCATTTAAGTCATGTTTTGCAGAATACCAAATATGATTCTATATACTAAAAAATTAATCAATAGCATTAATTTTAAAATAATGCTTCACTAAAGTATCACATCTGTCAAATTAATTAAGTTTTCAAAGGTTGAAGTCAATATAACAACATTCTTGTAGGGTTTGTAGATTTCTTTACCAATATTATTAATTTTGAAAACTATGGGAAAAGCTACCAACATAATTGGTGATTTATCTTCCCCCATAAGAAAGCAATTGAATTGAAGTAATTTTCACTGTTGTTATCCTTCAGACAAATATAAACTACAAAATCACCTTTTCAGGAGTTGAAGATTCTCCTGCTGTAAGAAGGTGAACCATAAAATTGAACGCATCATAAAAGTAAAATACTATCATATCACCACACATTAGCTTTGATTCTACCTGTCATCAGAAAATAATTTAGGAAGCCTCTTCAGTTCCCTCAATTTAATTAAGGGCTTGCAACTTCAAGAATAAACATGAACTATAGCTTTGTTTACCTTTATTTGAGTTCCAAGAGTGTTGGTTTTAAAAGAGTGACACATAAGGGAAAGTAAATGATTAGCAAGCTCTAAATTTATTTGCAACTGGCTTGAGTATTCTGACAGTAAACCATTATTCTATTACAATCCTTTGAAGGATGAATCGAGCAAGTAAAAGGAGAGATAGGAAACCTCTATAATTCTGTCACTACATAAGGAGATGTATGAAATTTTCATTGTATGTGAGGTTCAAAAACTCAAGATTTTAAAATGTTCTTGTTGATGCAGCCTACTTTGCATCAGTAGGTTGGGGGGGGGTGTTAGAGTTTTATCAGTCAAGGTGTCATTTGTATACATAATTTGAAAATATACCCTCTTCTTATGGTATAAGATGTTGGCAGAATTTTAATTAGGAAGGTAGAGTTTTCAAATGCCTTTGCTGACTTGCATATAAGAGCACAAGCTAAAGGCAAATTACATATTAATATTTATCATCATTTACTGGGTAGCAAAAAAGAGTAGGAAATAGATTAAGCATGCCCTCTATCATCTATTCTCTGAGGTTATCAAATCACCTTAATTAATCATGTAACCTGTAATAATTAGTTATTTCAGTAGGGTTTCTAGAAATGTTTCAGGTACTTTGTTCATCCCATTCATTTAATAGGAAATGCCTAAAACATCATTAAGTGAGGCAGAAATCTGAGAAGGGATAATGCCAATAATCTATCTGCTGCTGCTAAGTCACTTCAGTCGTGTTTGACCCTCCAGGCTCCCCCGTCCCTGGGATTCTCCAGGTAAGAACACTGGAGTGGGTTGCCATTTCCTTCTCCAATGCATGAAAGTGAAAAGTGAAAGTGAAGTCGCTCAGTCGTATCTGACTCTTAGCGACCCCATGGACTGCAGTCCACCAGGCTCCTCCATCCATGGGATTTTTCAGGCAAGAGTACTGGAGTGGGGTGCCATTGCTTTCTCCAAATAATCTATCTAAAATGGCTCAAAGTCATTGGATGTCATTTATCTATTATATCTTCATGACTCTCTCCTGTGAGATAATATATACCAGATCAAATTTAAATACAATTATATTTCTCACTAGGAATCTTAAATAGTAAAAACAAAAAATACAATGATATGCATTTCTCTCAGTTACTGTCATTCTCTTCATCTGAAGTCTGACTCCTATAAAAAGAAAAGTTCTTATCTGTTGACTTAACTGTTCATGTCAAATTTGGACCAAGGTTTCTTTTTCATTAGGGAATTCATTCTCTTTTGAAGGGCAAATTCAAATCGTCAGTACCAAACTTTTAAAGTTGGTACTGATCCAAAATTAGGTTTGCCAGATTTAATAATTAAAAATACAAGAGGTTCAGTTAAGTTTGAATTATTTCTAGTTACCTATGGATATGTACATTGAGATGCCTGCATATATTGAGATGGTAATCCCTTGCAATATTTTTCTTTGCCTCAGCTCTTAGGCAATTAGAAATAATTCAGATTTTACTGGGCCTCCAGTATTTTTAGCTGTTCCATTGGGCATTTCTGTTCAAGATTAGTGTTGTTTAGGACACACCATTTAAGAAATATATTGTTTTGTGTTCATGGCTTACATTTGCTTCAATGTAACATATATAACCACTGTTCAGCAGTGATGGAAACTGTGAGGAAATCATTGTTCCTTCTCAAGTGTCTGTACAGATTGCCTCTTAATTTCCTGGCACTCTGAGTCTTTAAAAAGTCCTAGTAACTTCAGTTTATGAAACTGAAAGGGTTTCAGCTTGCTGTACTTTTGACGTCACCTCTCTTTAATAAAAGTTCAGTTTTGGAAATATTTCAAACACATAGAGTACTTTCAAACTGAGATAGTTAACAGTCCTGCATCATTTATAAAATTCTCTATGTCTAGGCTTTTCTAACTGACTGTTTTGTGTACTTGTCAGCTCTCATTGCTGGTGAAATAAACTGCAGGTTTATTAATAATTTCATGCTTCTATTATCCCTTCTAAAACCCTAAGTGTGAGGATATTGGCACTTGCAGTCAATAGAAAATTCGCCTCCGACATGCTAGAATTAACCATTGTAATCAATATGACTGATCCAACAGAACCTAATTTATATACTTACCATTCAGAGTGCCTCTATCAATCAAATTCGTGTCAACTGGCCAATAACTTCCATCTCCATGGCGACCTGCTCATTGGGAAAATACATCAGAATGTTAGTGGCCCTATAACACGGAAACACAAGTGAAGCAAAGCAGATAGCAAGAGTATTTAAAAACATACAAACAAGGGGGTAAGATTAATTCATCTGCCTCAGAGACAGCCTGAAAACAGTGATACCATTACACTTTGCAAGAAGATGCTATTTTCTGTGTGAGAGAAAAATCTGTCATGAAAATACTCTTCTCAACAAGCTAAATTCAGTTCCTCACTGAAAAGCTGACCGGTCACTTCCTCTTTTTTTTTCCCTCCAGTGTCCATGGTAACAGGCCACCAACAGGTACAACGTCAGTGTTAGTCTAAGTGTTGCTGTCTTGAACATCTCTGAACAGAAGCAATGGGGGTGTTGGCTCCTAGAGGGACAGAGCCCGCCTACTCCTTGCTTCACAGCGTCTAGTCTATGCTGTTGCCCACTGGACATGATTTCGTGGCAAATTAGCATTACTACTTTACAAGGGGACAGCACTTTTTGCCTTGTAAGTGGGCTTTGAGTTGTCTTTGTATTATATGACAAGTAGGTGCCTGAGAATGAACTATTGAATATGGAATAAAGAATAGGGGGTGTGTCACAATTCACATGGTCTGACTACTTCTTACAAACACACTGAGAAACAAGGTTTCTTGACATCACCTTATTGGAAACACTGCCTTCTAACAGGTGTTCAACAATTACAAAAGTAGTCTTTAAGAGAACTGAGCCAGACATTAACCAGAAGTAATTACACTATCATTCACATTTAATTAATAGTTTTTCACTACAGGTAATTCCCTTTTCTATTGGTATGTTTGTAGAACTGTAATTATTTGATTAGATTTTGAGTTCCAGAATATCTATTAGAAAAAAAAAACATTTGGGAGTTGAATCTCTACATAAACACAAGAGTGCAGATAATTCTTTATTCCCTTTGGAGTGTGATTTCTGAAACTGGTTATCATCAGCGGGTGATGCTGAGGAAGTCAGCTAGGATAACACTCATTGTTTTTGTCAGATGTAGTTATTATTTTTTTTTGAAGACTTCCAAGTCCTGCTCCTGTGACATTCCTGTGCATACCAAACTTTCTGTAGTTAGTGCTTTTAACTACAGCTTTTCCAAGAGCTTATCATTTTATTTCCAAAAGAACTGTGAAGAAACAAGTCTCGTTACCAGACCACGCATCCATAATTTTTAAAAAAATTCTTTCAGTGTCAAGTCAGAGCTGAAATGAGGGTGTTAAGTTTCCAACAAGCATTGATAAAGTCAGAGCTGAAATGAGGGTGTTAAGTTTCCAACAAGCATTGATAAATTAATCCAATCACATTATATTCTGTTTCCAGGATAAATCTGTACATTTAAAAGCTGGTAGTCAATGACTCTGGGTATGTAAACAAGTGGGAATTAGGATGGAGGCTCCTGTGCATGAGGCAGGGAGGAATGGTGGTAACTGGGCTTCTCTGGTGGCCTGGATGGTGAAGAATCCACCTGCAATGTAGAAGACATAGGTTCGATTCCTGGGTAAGGAAGATCCCCTGGAGAAGAGGATGGCTACTCACCCTGATATATTTGCCTGGGAAATCCCATGGACAGAGGAGCCTGATGGGCTACAGTCCATGGGGTCACAAAGAGTGGATCCTGACTGAGTGACGTAAAAAAGGATGAAACAAGCAGCAATTGTGAAAACATTTTGGGGCACGATGACTGAAACATAGATAAGCCTAACCCAACCCTTTCCCCAAGTACCTGGTTTGTGTTAACTCTGACACATCTGGGGTTTCAATAAGCTTTGCCCACAGGACACTGATAGATCAAGGTTGGAAGAAATGAAGTGAGACAGAAGTTCTCTATGAATATTAAGA
This sequence comes from Oreotragus oreotragus, assembly GCA_006410675.1. Lineage (NCBI taxonomy): Eukaryota > Metazoa > Chordata > Mammalia > Artiodactyla > Bovidae > Oreotragus > Oreotragus oreotragus. The sequence continues at coordinate 168,352 of SJYX01009710.1, read as the reverse complement.
TGCCTTTTCACACATCTCAAAGCAACTAGATTGCAAAGCAGTCAGCCAAAAGAGATGATAACAGCCCCATCACTTAAGCCACTAAAGCAATAAATGATTCCTGTTGGGAGTCATTCTGTATTGGCTGGAAATTAGGTACATAGCCTGTGGAGGATTTTTCCTATACTCTAGCGTCTTGACAAATGTCTTTTTAATGAAGTTTCTTACTCTCCCAGATAGTTTGTGGGAAGATGCAGAAACAAGCCCCTGAGCACATCCATATATTACTTAAACATAAATCTCTATGGGTGTAGCACCCTTTAGACTCAGTGAGGCTATTGATTACATGGTGAATTTCAATATACTGAAGAATATCAGATGTCATTTGGTTAGAGCTCTGTGTAAGATAAAAGAACTCAAAATACTTTTGAAGTAACAGAGCAGCTGAAAACTTGAGCATTCTACTCACATAACCTAGGATACTGACATCAGTTAATATTTTGTTGGTTATAATTAGATGGATATCATGAAAGAAAATTAAGTAATTCTTAACAAATCCAACAGGAAATGCTTTAAAGAAAATTGAAATCATCAACAAGCAAGATTAGATTCATGGTAATTTAAGACTTCTGGCACCTCTTCAGTAAAGAGACACAAAATTCATTTCCAGGATATCAGAGTCTGGGATCTCTTTACTTAAAGATGTGGGAATCAAATATCACTTTGTGTGCTTCTGTGTTTTTGTCCTCTAAAATATGTCTTTTAAATCCCAAGAAGTCTTTTTATGGGCAAATCGGGTAAATGTGTGTGTGTATGTCCAGTCACTCAGTCGTGTCAGACTGCAACACTGTAGCCTGTCAGGCTCCTCTGGGCTGAATTTTCCAGGCAAGAATACTGGAGTGGGTTGCCACTTCCTCATCCTAGGGATCGTCCCAATCCAGGGATGGAATCTACATCTCCTGCACTGGCAGGCAGACTATTCACCACAAATAACAAGTTAAAAACAGAAGATCCTCCTGCTATCTTAAGGCAGGAATCACAAAACTGTCAGATGAAACACTGGATTATTACTGTTTCTCATGTCAAAAGGGCTTTTTGCTGTAGTTGAAACATTAGATGCATTTAGTAAACTTGGTGGATTTCATAAGCACTGATTAAGGGAAAGAGCAACCTAATTAGACTCTGGAAGATGAAAAGTCACTTAAAGGCAAAGATATAAACTACTATTCAATCCCAGAGGTCTTAATTTTTTAATGGAGCATAAAACTGATAATAATTCAACTCAAAATATACTAAGTGCCTACTATAGGCAAGGCATAGTCCTAGATGCTCATGAGAGGGGTAGCATAATAAGATTTATTAGAAATAGTACCTGCCAAGACAGATAGCATTGGCTCATTGAATCCAAATCCTATACAGGACTACTTATGGTTAATATTAGCTAATATCATATCATTTTTAACTTACTCTGACTTTAAAGATTTAAGAATAAGTTAATTCCTACTATAAAATNATGGTGAATTTCAATATACTGAAGAATATCAGATGTCATTTGGTTAGAGCTCTGTGTAAGATAAAAGAACTCAAAATACTTTTGAAGTAACAGAGCAGCTGAAAACTTGAGCATTCTACTCACATAACCTAGGATACTGACATCAGTTAATATTTTGTTGGTTATAATTAGATGGATATCATGAAAGAAAATTAAGTAATTCTTAACAAATCCAACAGGAAATGCTTTAAAGAAAATTGAAATCATCAACAAGCAAGATTAGATTCATGGTAATTTAAGACTTCTGGCACCTCTTCAGTAAAGAGACACAAAATTCATTTCCAGGATATCAGAGTCTGGGATCTCTTTATTTAAAGATGTGGGAATCAAATATCACTTTGTGTGCTTCTGTGTTTTTGTCCTCTAAAATATGTCTTTTAAATCCCAAGAAGTCTTTTTATGGGCAAATCGGGTAAATGTGTGTGTGTATGTCCAGTCACTCAGTCGTGTCAGACTGCAACACTGTAGCCTGTCAGGCTCCTCTGGGCTGAATTTTCCAGGCAAGAATACTGGAGTGGGTTGCCACTTCCTCATCCTAGGGATCGTCCCAATCCAAGGATGGAATCTACATCTCCTGCACTGGCAGGCAGATTATTCACCACAAATAACAAGTTAAAAACAGAAGATCCTCCTGCTATCTTAAGGCAGGAATCACAAAACTGTCAGATGAAACACTGGATTATTACTGTTTCTCATGTCAAAAGGGCTTTTTGCTGTAGTTGAAACATTAGATGCATTTAGTAAACTTGGTGGATTTCATAAGCACTGATTAAGGGAAAGAGCAACCTAATTAGACTCTGGAAGATGAAAAGTCACTTAAAGGCAAAGATATAAACTACTATTCAATCCCAGAGGTCTTAATTTTTTAATGGAGCATAAAACTGATAATAATTCAACTCAAAATATACTAAGTGCCTACTATAGGCAAGGCATAGTCCTAGATGCTCATGAGAGGGGTAGCATAATAAGATTTATTAGAAATAGTACCTGCCAAGACAGATAGCATTGGCTCATTGAATCCAAATCCTATACAGGACTACTTATGGTTAATATTAGCTAATATCATATCATTTTTAACTTACTCTGACTTTAAAGATTTAAGAATAAGTTAATTCCTACTATAAAATAACTATTACTAAATTGATTTACTATTACTATAAATCACTATGTTTCAGTGAAAATATTTTTCATTTATCTAGTATATTTAAAAGAAGTACATGCAAATAAAAGATAATGCATTATTTTTAGCCTCATACGTGTCACAATTAAATTTATCTTAAATCATCAACTCCTTTTTTTGCTTATGGTACTAAATCTCTAACGTTTTTCAAAATTAAAAATTACAAATAAATAAATGAATATATGGATATTTAAATACAACATTTGTGGAAGTAATATATTTCAATGTATATAAATTTTTTAAAATTATTCAAATAAAGCTCCATATAGTTCAAAAAACTAGAGATAGGTAGTTTCTTTTTTCATTAAGGAATTGTAATATGATTTTACAGGAACAACAGGAATAAAAATGTACTATAAAAATACAGTATTATATTCTCAAGAATATAAAGAACTCTTGTGTTACTCTATACCCAAATTTCCTAATAGAAATTAGGGTGAGGAACAGAATTAAGATGATAAGAGTAATGAATCTCCTAACCAACCATGGATTTCATCCCAAAAACCGCTTCTTTCAGAAAGTTTTGATAACTGAAGCAACCCACCTTTCTCTGGTTTCAGAAAGAAGAAAGAAAAAAAGAAAAAGAAATGACCCCATATTTGACTTGAAAAGAGGAAGACTGGGGCTTTTTCAAGTTATTTAAAAATAGTTTATACAGGCTTAACTTTATTGTATTTATGTACCTCTAAGGAAGGCCCAAACCAAAAAAATTATGCCCCTCCACTTGCTTTACACTCTTTAAATAGTATAAATGCTAAAGTCATTTAAAGAGTTATTTTCTATGCTTTATTTAAAGGATAGATCATCTTATTTTGGCAAGAGAAACATACTCCCTTAGGCAAAAGTTAGTCTCCATGATTTTCCTACTAGCTACTCTCTGGATTGAGGGAAAAATGAGCAGAGGTAACATGAATTCCTTCAGGATGTGTGTGCATTATTATATCTCTTGGTGCTTACCAAAGTGATATTTATACCATATTCTCAACACTTGATAAGTGACTAAACTAGGAACGCTTTGTAATGTGTTAATAACAAACATGCTTTAAGTTCTTACTATTACACATGTTAATGTTTATGTTCCTATTCTTACATTATTACTTAAAATATTGCTTCTATATTTGTACTGAAGTGTGTGTATGTGTATAAACTTAAACAGTGTGATGTTTACATCAGACATGAAGTTTTAGTACATATGGGCAGATGAAGAATACTTCCTGTGGTAAAATTGTTTAGCACCTCAGTTCAGTTCAGTTGCTCAGTCATGTCCGACTCTGCAACCCCATGGACTGCAGCACACCAGGCCTCCCTGTCCATCACCAACTCCTGAAGTTTACTCAAACTCATGTCCATCGAGTTGGTGATGCCATCCAACCATCTCATTCTCTGTCGTCCCCTTCTCCTCCCGCCTTCAATCTTTCCCAGCACCAAGATCTCTTCCAATGAGTCAGTTCTTCGTATCAGGTGGCCAAAGTATTGGAGTTTCAGCTTCAGCATCAGTCCTTCCAATGAATATTCAGGACTGATTTCCTTTAGGATGGACTGGTTGGATCTCCTTGCAGTCCAAGGGACTCTCAAGAGTCTTCTCCAACACCAGAGTTTAAAGCCTCAATTTTTGGTGTTCAGCTTTCTTTATAGTCCAATTCTCACATCCGTACATGTTCAGTTCAGTTCAGTCGCTCAGTCGTGTCCGACTCTTTGCGACCCCATGAATCGCAGCACGCCAGGCCTCCCTATCCATCACCATCTCCCGGAGTTCACTCAGACTCACGTCCATC
>SJYX01009710.1:140100-163706 GCA_006410675.1 Oreotragus oreotragus | reverse complement strand
ACTCACGTCCATCGAGTCCGTGATGCCATCCAGCCATCTCATCCTCGGTCGTCCCCTTTTCCTCCCGCCCCCAATCCCTCCCAGCATCAGAGTCTTTTCCAATGAGTCCACTCTTCGCAAGAGGTGAGTGCTGGAAAAACCATAGCTTTGACTAGACAGGCCTTTGCTGACAAAGTAATGTTAATATGATGTCTATGTTGGTCATAGCTTTTCTTCCAAGGAGCAAGCGTCTTTTAATTTCATGGCTGCAGTCACTATCTGCAGTGATTGTGGAGCCAAAAAAAAAGTCTGTAGAAAAGATTAATTCAACTGGAATTTGAGTTCCAGAGTGGTTTCTTCTGAGTGGATGCTTATAAATTCAGAAAGGAGTGAATGGAAAATTATTCTGCAGAGGACATAGAAAAAGCTGAATGCGGTAGTTCTAATCTATTTTTAATCCATTCTTCCTGACTGAAGTTAACAGAGGGTCCATCAGAATGAAACTCACACAATCAATCCCAAGATATGGGCCATAATCTAAATTAAATGAACAGACTGGTTGTCTAACATTCATTCAATATATATCCTCCCAAGGATACAAAGCATTGAGATATCATCTTGATCTTAGAAATGGTTTCTTTGAAGATAATTCTGGTGATAATGAAGGGAAGTGCATTGATTTTCTGTCTTGTATACCAGTGGGTAAAGATAATGCATTGATGCCATGTGAATATAATTTTACTGCTCAGTACACAGATCATATTGAGATATATTTAAAGCAGATGCTTTTCCAGAGGCTGCAAAATGTGGCTAAGTGTTCGTAACCCTGCTGACTTTGAAAAAAGGTATGAAAACTAGGAAGCAAAATCATAGCCTTTGCCTAGGATATTTCAAACATATATTAATAGAAAAGTGAATGAGCTCTTTTCATCCTTTCCTCAGGTTCAACACATTGTTTTCAAGTTAACATGAAAGAAAGTTCACTGATTAAAAGAAAGTATAATATTATTACTTCATATACAAGGGCAACTAGCATGTACTGAGGCTGTACTGTTGTTATTCAGTTGCTAAGCCATGTGCTAATCTTTGTGACCTCATGAACTGCAGCACGTCAGGCTCCTCTGTCCTCTACTATCACCCGGAGTTTGTTCAAATTCACCTCCACTGAATTGGTGATGCTAACCATCTCAACCTCTGTCACTCCCTTCTCTTGCCTTCAGTCTTTCCCAGCATCAGGGTCTTTTCAAATGAGTCAGTTCTTCATATCAGGTGGCCAAACTATTGGAGCTTCAGCTTCAGCATCAGTCCTTCCAATGAATATTCAGGACTGATTTCCTTTGGGATGGACTGATTGGCTCTCCCTGAAGTCCAAGGGATTCTCAACAGTCTTATCCANCTATTGGAGCTTCAGCTTCAGCATCAGTCCTTCCAATGAATATTCAGGACTGATTTCCTTTGGGATGGACTGATTGGCTCTCCCTGAAGTCCAAGGGATTCTCAACAGTCTTATCCAACACCACAGTTAGAAAGCATCCATTCTTGGGGCTCAAACTTATTTATGGTCCAACTCTCATATCTGTACATGACTACTGGAGAAACCATAGCTTTAACTATATGGACCTTTGTCAGCAAAGTGATATCTCTGTTTTTAAATATGCTCTCTACGTTTGTCATAGTTTTCCTTCATGACTGCAGTCACTACTGCAGAGATTTTGGGCACAAAAAAATATGTCACTGATTTTGCTTTTTCTCCTTTTATCTGCCATGAAGTGATGGGACTGGATGTCATGATCTTAGTTTTTTGAATGCTGAGTTTCAAGCCAACTTTTTCACTCTCCTGTTTCACCCTCATCAATAGTCTCGTAACTTTTTACCAGCAAAGTTGTGTCATCTGTATATCTGAGGTTGTTGATATTTCTCCCAGCAATCTTGATTCCAGCTTGTGATTCATCCATTCAAGCATTTTGAATGATGTAACCTGCATATAAGTTAAATAAGCAGGGTGACAATATACAGCCTTGATGTACTCCTTTCACAATTTTGAAACAGTCTGTGTTCCATGTCCAGTTCTAACTATTGCTTCTTGACTCATATACAGGTTTCTCAGGAGACAGGTAAGATGGTTTGGTATTCCTATCTTTTTAAGAATTTTCCACAGTTTTCTGTAATCCACAAAATCAAAAGCCTTAGCATAGTCAATGGATTGAAGTAGATGTTTTTCTCAAGCATAGTCAATGGATTGAAGTAGATGTTTTTCTCAAACTTCCTTGCTTTCTCCATGATCCAGTAAATGTTGGAAATTTGATTTCTGGTTCCTCTGTCTCTGAAACACAGCTAGCACACCTGGAAATTCTTGGTTCATGTACTAATGAAGTCTGTTTGACGGATTGTGAACATAACCTTGCTATCATGTCACTGTAGATGGTGATTGCAGACATGAAATTAAAAGACACTTACTCCTTGGAAGAAAAGTTATGACCAACCTAGACAGCATATTAAAAAGCAAAGACATTACTTTGCCAACAAAGGTCCATCTAGTCAAAGCTATGGTTTTCCAGTAGTCATGTATGGATGCAAGAGCTGGACTATAAAGAAAGCTGAGCACCAAAGAATTGATGCTTTTGAACTGTGGTGTTGGAGAAGACTCTTGAGAGTCCCTTGGACTGCAAGGAGATCCAACCAGTCCATCCTAAAGGAAATCAGTCCTGGGTGTTCATTGGAAGGACTGATGCTGAAGCTGAAACTCCAATACTTTGGCCACCTGATATGAAGAACTGACTCATTGGAAGAGATCTTGGTGCTGGGAAAGATTGAAGGCGGGAGGAGAAGGGGACGACACAGGATGAGATGGTTAGAGGGCATCACTGACTCAATGGACATGAGTTTGAACAAACTTCAGGAGTTGGTGATGGACAGGGAGGCCTGGTGTGCTGCAGTCCATGGGGTCGCAAAGAGTCGGACATGACTGAGTGACTGAACTGAACTTGCTATCATGTGAAATGAGAGCAGGTGTACAGTAGTTTGAATGTTCTTGGCATTGCCGTTCTTTGGGACTAGAAAGAAAAACTGACCTTTTCAAGTCCTGTCGCCATTGGTGTGTTTTCCGAATTTTCTGGTGTATTGAGTTCAGCACTTTAACAGCATAATCTTTTATGATTTTAAATAACTCAGCTAAAATTCCATCACTTCCAATAACTTTGCTCATAGCAATGCTTCCTTAGGCCTGACTGACCTCACACTCCAGGATATCCAGATCTAGGTGAGTAACCACAGCACCATGGTTATCTGGGTCATTAAGACTCTTTTTGTATAGTTCTGTGTATTCTTGCCATGTCTTCTTATCCTCTTCTGCTTCTGTTAGATCCTTGCTATTCCTGTTCTTTATCATGTTCATCCTTGCATGAAATGTTCCCTTGCTATCTCCAATTTTCTTGAAGCAATCTCTAGTTTTCCCTATCACATTGTTTTTCTCTATTTCTCTGCCCTATTCATTGAAGAAGATCTTCTCTCTCCTTGCTATTCTCTGGAACTCTGAAGTTGGGTATATCTTTCAGTTCTTCCCTTGACTTTTGCTTCTCTTCTTTCCTCAGCTATTTATAAAGCTCCCTCAGATAAACACTTTGCCTTCCTGCATTTCTTCTTCTTTGGGATGGTTTTGGTTACCAACTCCTGTACAATGTTATTCATAGTTCTTTGAGCACTCTGTCTACCAGATCTAATCCCTTGATTCTATTGATCACCTCTAGGGTGTAATCATAAAGGATTTGATTTAGGTTATGTCCAAATGGTCTAGTGTTTTACCTACTTTCTTCAATTTAAGCCTGAATTTTGCAACAAGGAGCTGATGATCTGAGCCACAGTCAGCTCCAGGTCTTGTTTTTGCTGACTATATAGAGCTTCTCCATCTTTGGCTGCAAAGAACATATCAGTCTGATTTTGGTACTACCATCTGGTAATGTCCATGTATAGAGTCTTGTTTTTGGAAAAAGTGTACTTGCGATGATCAATGCGTTCTCTCAACAAAACTCTGTTAGCCTTTGCCTGCTTCATTTTGTACTCCAAGGCCAAACTTGCTTGTTATTCCAGGTGTCTCTTGACTGTGTATTTTTGTGTTCTAATCCTGTATGATGAAAAGGACATCTTTTTTTTTTTTTCTGTTAGTTCTAGGAGGTCTTGTAGGTCTTCATAGAACCAGTCAGCTTCAGCTCTTTGGCATCATTGTTTGGATACAGACTTATATTACTATGATTTGTATGGTTTGCCATGGAAATGAACTGAGATCATTCTGTCATTTTTGAGATTGCACCCAAGTACCGCATTTTGGACTTTTGTTAACTTGGAGGGCTCCTCTCTTTCTTCTAAGGGGTTCTTTCCCACAGTAGTAGATATAATGGGCATCTGAATTAAATTCACCCATTCCCATTCACTATGGTTTACTGATTTCTAAGATGTTGATGTCCACTCTTGCCATCTCCTGCTTGGCCATGTCCAATTATTTACCTTGATTCATGGACCCAACATTCCAGGTTCCTATGCAATATTGTTCCTGAGAGCATCAGACTTTCCTCTCATCACCAGACACATCCACATCGGAGCAGCATTTCCACTTTGGCCTAGCCTCTTCACTATTTGTGGAGCTATTACAGTAATTGCCTTCTGCTCTTCCCCAGTAGCATATTGGACACCTTCCAACCTGGTGGGTTGGTGGTGGTGGTGGTGGGGTGGGCTCATCTTCTGGTGTCATATTTTTTGCTTTTTCATACTGTTCATGAGGTTCTCCTGGCAAGAAGAGTAAGTTGCCATTCCCTCCTCTAGTGAAGCATGTTTTATCAGAACTCTTCACTATGATCTGTCTGTCTTGGGTAGCTCTGTGCAGCACGGTTCACAGCCCCTTTGCCAGGACAAGGCTGTGATCCATGAAGGGGATATTGAGGTTTTGTGCTCAAGGATCCCGTGGCAAGTCTGTGAGCAATAATTGACAGGAACGGGAATGCATTTGGTGACCTACTCTAGTCAGACCCAGTGCAAGAGAACCAAATAAGCCATTGTCCATCTTGTCCTTGACTATGAGGGTCATTTCTTTGGGGGTTCCGATTTCTGCCTTTATGCCATAAAATATAGACTCTGACAAGAAGTAAATTCATTTTCTGAACCCAGGTCTCCCATGTTGCAGGTGGATTCTTTACCAGCTGAGCCACAAAGGAAGTCCAAGCATACTGGGCTAAGTAGCCTATCCCTTCTCCAGAGGATCTTCCTGACCCAGGAATCAAACTGGGGTCTCCTGCATTGTACATGGATTATTTACCAACTAAGCTATCATTGGAAAAGACTCTGATGCTGGGAGGGATTGGGGGCAGGAGGAGAAGGGAACGACCGAGGATGAGATGGNATTCTGAAGGAGATCAACCCTGGGATTTCTTTGGAAGGAATGATGCTAAAGCTGAAACTCCAGTACTTTGGCCACCTCATGCGAAGTGTTGAATCATTGGAAAAGACTCTGATGCTGGGAGGGATTGGGGGCAGGAGGAGAAGGGAACGACCGAGGATGAGATGGCTGGATGGCATCACGGACTCGATGGACGTGAGTCTGAGTGAACTCTGGGAGATGGTGATGGACAGGGAGGCCTGGCGTGCTGCAATTCATGGGGTCGCAAAGAGTCGGACATGACTGAGTGACTGAACTGAACTGAACCGAACTGAAGCTATCAGGGAAGCTCTCTAAAAATCCTTAGAAATCAGTATAAAATATAAGATTATAATTTCATATATAAATGTCATGAAGAGTGACCATATAGTTATATGAAGATTAGGGTGAAAAAAACCTGCTATTATCAATTTTGCCTAGACCCAAGTGTCAATCAGGATACTTCTGGACAAAACAGAAATTTATTTATTCTAGATATGAACAATTTAAACAAATAAACTTTTAATGTCTAGCTCTTGGTTGACACTGCAGTTTGATTCTGGGTCCTGATTCCCTGTAGCACATGCATAATCTTTTGTGGAACATGGCAAATGATGTGTAAAGAAAGTTGTGCAAGTGATGTTCTAAACTAGGAAAAAAGTTTACAAACATTTCACTTTTCATCTTTTGCAAATATAGATAAAAAGCAGCACTAGTCCAGACCAACACATGTCTGTTTTTCTAAGCATGTGGCAGATGTCAATCAAAGAAAAGAGAGGAAAAAATTCTCGTATCTGTGAAATACATATGCATGTATGATGCTGCTGCTGCTGCTAAGTCACTTCAGTCGTGTCCGACTCTGTGTGACCCCATAGACGGCAGCCCACCAGGCTCCCCCATCCCTGGGATTCTCCAGGCAAGAACACTGGAGTGGGTTGCCATTTCCTTCTCCAATGCATGAAAGAGAAAAGTGAAAGTGAAGTCGCTCAGTCTGTCCGACTGTTAGCGACCCCATGGACTGCAGCCCACCAGGCTACTCCGTCCATTGGATTTTCCAGGCAAGAGTACTGGGGTGGGGTGCCATTGCCTTCCCCGATGTATGATGCTAGGAAAAATATTTTCCTTAGAAAAGACCCTGATGCTGGGAAAGATCGAAGACAGGGGGAGGGGACGACAGAGGATGAGTTGGTTGGATGGCATCACTGACTCAGTGGACATGAGTTTGAGTAAACTCTGGGAGTTGGTGATGGGCAGGGAAGCTTGGTGTGCTGCAGTTCATGGGGTCACAAAGAGTCGGACACAACTGAGCGACTGAACTGAACTGCTAAGTATTATAAAATAAAAACATATATATGTGCATATCTATTTCAGAAGAACATTGGCTAGCTACAGTTATGAACTCTACAGCCTCTCATTTTCAACATTTTACAAGGGAGAATGGATTAAAAACTCAAAAGGCAGATATCAGGGGACCAACAGACCTGTTCAGATCAATGAGATCTTTTGTTCACAGGAAACAGTTAGCCTCATCAAAGGTCTCAGGAAAGGGGAAGCCCATACATTCTGATACATATGACTTTAAGTACTATTAGCCTGTGTCACTTCATCTGCTCAGAAAACTCGTCAACTGCTCCCGATCACACATGCCATAAGCTCCCACCAACAAAAAGTCAAATAAGTTTATTAGCTAGTGCAAATACCATTCACATAAGTTTAGAATAAAACTTCTGTTAAAGTTTAATTGTTAACAGAATAAAAAACAATGATAACTTAATAATATTCAGCTCAGTTACTCAGTTGTGTCTGACTCTTTGTGAAGCCATGGACTGCAGCATGCCAGGCCTCCCTGTCCATCACCAACTCCCAGAGCTGACTGAAACTCGTCCACGGAGTTGGTGATGTCATCCAACCATCTCATCCTCTGTCATCCCCTTCTCCTCCCATCTTCCAAATCTTTCCCAGCATACGGCCTTTTCAAGTGAGTTAGCTCTTAGCATCAGGTGGCCAAAGTATTGGAGTTTCAGCTTCAACATCAGTCCTTTCAATGAACACCCAGGACTGATTTCCTTTAGGATGGACTGGTTGGATCTCCTTGCAGTCCAAGGGACTCTCAAGAGTCCTCTCCAACACCACAGTTTGAAAGCATCAATTCTTCGGCACTCAACTTTCTTTATAGTCCAACTCTCACATCCATACATGACTACTGAAAAAACCATAGCTTTGACTAGATGGACCTTTGTTGGCAAAGTAATATCCCTGCTTTTTAATATGCTGTCTAGTTTGGTCATAACTTTTCTTCTAAGGAGTAAGCATCTTTTAATTTCACGGCTGCAGTCACCATCTGTAGTGATTTTGGAGCCCAGAAAAATAAAGTCTGTCACTGTTTTCCCATCTATTTGCTATGAAGTGATGGGACCGGATGCCATGATCTTCGTTTTCTGAATGTTGAGCTTTAAGCCAACTTTTTCACTCTCCTCCTTCACTTTCATCAAAAGGCTTTTTAGGTCCTCTTCACTTTCTGCCATAAGGGTGGTGTCACCTGCATATCTGAAGTTATTGATATTTCTCCCAGCAATCTTGATTCCAGCTTGTGTTTCTTCCAGTCCAGTGTTTTTCATGATGTACTCTGCACAGAAGTTAAATAAGCCGGGTGACAATATACAGCTTTGATGTACTCCTTTTCCTATCTGGAACCAGTCTGTTGTTCCAAGTCCAGTTCTAACTGTTGCTTCCTGACCTGCATATAGGTTTCTCAAGAGGCAGGTCAGGTGGTCTGGTATTCCCTTCTCTTGAAGAATTTTCCAGTTTGTGGTAATCCACACAGTCAAAGGCTTTGGCATAGTCAATAAAGCAGAAGTAGATGTTTTTCTGGAACTCTCTTGCCTTTTCAATGATCCAGCAGATGTTGGCAATTTGATCTCTGGTTCCTCTGCCTTTTCTAAAACCAGCTTGAACATTGGAAGTTCACAGTTCACATATTGTTGAAGCCTGGCTTGGAGAAATTTGAGCATTAATTTACTAGCATGTGAGATGAGTGCAATTGTACAGTAGTTTGAGCATTCTTTGGCATTTCCTTTCTTTGGGATTGGAATGAAAACTGATCTTTTCCAGTCCTGTGGCCACTGCTGAGTTTTCCAAATTTGCTGGCATATTGAATACAGCACTTTTACAGCATCATCTTTTAGGATTTGAAATTGCTCAACTGGAATTTGATCACCTCCACTAGCTTTATTCATGCTGCTGCTGCTGCTAAGTCGCTTCAGTCGTGTCCAACTCTGTGCAACCCCATAGACGGCAGCCCACCAGGTTCCCCCGTCCCTGGGATTCCCCAGGCAAGAACACTGGAGTGGGTTGCCATTTCCTTCTCCAGTGCATGAAAGTGAAAAGTTAAAGTGAAGTCATTCAGTCGTGTCTGACTTTTCATGACCCCATGGACTGCAGCCCACTAGCCTTCTCCATCCATGGGATTTTCCAGGCAAGAGTACTGGCGTGGAGTGCCATCACATAGTGATGCTTAATAATATTACTGATATGGTAAAGCTGAATGGTCTCTAAATCATCTCCTCTCATAAGAATCTCTTTGAATACATTCCTTCTGATAATGCATCTGGAATAATCACCAGCATACGGGTCTAGGAAATCACTTTTCGAGGCAGCCTAGTTTTTATGAAAATTTTAAAACAATCCTGATTCTTTAAACATGGACACTTCCCTGGATGACTAGATCTTCCCAAGAGCCTGTCCACTGACCAGACAGCAACATGGAGATGAGACATGGTCTTACGTGGATTATAAGGGAGCAACCATTCCCAAAGGCTATGCGGGTCCATGTGGACCACCTGAATGGTCCACAAGTCTCTCCAAAAGACAGTGTTAGAAATGTTTGTGTGTTAGTGAAGTTGCCAAGTAGCACAGTAAGAAAAAACAGAAGAGCATGGATGGTCTTTCTTCTCCAAGTGACTACGTATAGGGAAATTGTAACCGCAGTATAAAAACACTAGAGTGGGAGCATCCTGCTGCTGCACTGTTAGGATGTGTAAATAATAACATGGTTGTAGCATAGAACTTCTTCATTCATGTATCTGTCCATGGTCCATCCATCTAGTCCACAAATGTGTTGAGTGGACCACCCACGGCTCTAAGCATTAGTAATACAAAAGGACTATTGCAGAGGTTCGTAATCTAGTGAGAGAAAATATGTTAAGTGAATAATAACTACATTGTAAAATTCAAAAGTTAAAAAAAAAATTAAGTAGGTGCACATGGAAAAACAGGATTACTGACTAATTCCACCCAGAAAAATGATGGAAGGTGTTTCAGGGGTGACAGCTGAGGTGACATCACTCAGGGTGACCCCTGAGTTTTCAGGGGTGACACCTGGGAATTAAAAGGTGAGTGTAAAAGTACCAGAGAAGAATGAACTGGGTAAGCTTAGAGAAAGAGGCAGAGATGAAATCATAAAACTCATTATATGCTTTACAAAAGAGTCTAGAGTTTTTCTTATAGGGGACAGATCCACTGAAGGTATTTTAAGCAGAAAAGTGACTCAATCAAATATGCATTCTAGAGTGATGATACTAGTTGCGTGTGAAGAGCAAATTAAATACAACAGGAAAGACTTCTATAATAAATACGATGAGGATGCTATTAATTACAAATTCATGATGTAGACATTATTAGCTCTGTTTTATAGATGAGCAAACTGTGGCTCAGAAAGACTAACTAACATACTCATTTTAAATGGTTGAATCTGTCTGACTTTGATGATGATGGTTTTACCATTACTGGGCAATTTAAGAAATGAAAGATGAATAGGAGTGAGTTTGGGCAGAAATTAGAGCGTCTCCTAGAGTTGATCAGGGTGTATGAATGGGAGGGCTTTGCTGTGTGGGTTTGACTTAAGATGGTAGCTCCATTCTCAGTAAGGCTCACAAAACACAACAGACTTTGGAAAAGAAACGAAATAGTTGTCTTTGTCACCACGCAAAGGACCAGGACAAGTGGAGGTGTCCTTTCAGAAGAGGCTTAACAGAAATGGGCCAAAAGAGGTAGGAAAACCCTTTAAAGAGTCGATGTTGGAGAGAGAGGCCCCGTTCCTATTTCAAATTTTCCTTTCCTCTCCCCGACCCTCACTCTCATGGATGCTGTTCCCCTCAAACAATGTTTGATCAGTATCAGCGGTCAAGAGTGAATGAGGTTTGCAGGATTCTGGATGCAGGGGAACACTGCTGGTCTTCAGGAGTCAGTGTAAACAGTAGGCACTTGATGTATTTCAGAGTAAAGAGCCCTGAGAACTGCTGTGTTAGAGCAGAGAGAGACAGCAAAAGCCCGGTCACCAATTTATCTCAACCACAGTGTCCTGGTCTGTACAGCAGTGCCCTAATTATCCCTGAACACATTTTGCAGTCCTCATTCTTTGAGCAGCTTATTGCTTTTCCCATTCTAGGATTTTTCTGAATAAAAGTTCAAGTCATTTTCCCTCTATAGATATTTGTGCTGACTCAAGTTTTACTCATATATTTAAACTACTGGATCTTAAGAAGTCTTTTTTACTACTACTCACAGTGATTCCTATCTGAAACCCTGTAATATACATATGCAGATAGTACCACCTGCTTTAGCATTTCATACTTTTCATATTGGGCTGTGAGTCTTTATATCCTAACTCTACTGTATCTTTTTGAAAATGAACCCATGGAACCATACTTCTTTCTTATGTTTCATCACATCCAGAGCAGTGCTAGGCAAACAGTTTTAAACAGGTTGTCAAAAGTGAGTCCAACTGTTTTCATATTGCACATTTGGAATTTCAAAAACTCATCTGCACCCACTACTTTTGATTTTGTTCTTTACATACTCAGAATCATGAGCAGCTGGTGAACGGCAAGTGTATACATTTTCTCTGACAGTAAATGACAGAGAAGATCAAGAAAGGTGAAAAGGGTGAAGAACCTTCACAGAGAAGGGTAAAGGTTAAGAAAAGGACACAGTGGATCAAAATCATCTACAACGTGACCACCTTTTCCTGGATCAGAAAGAACTTCTCTTTCTGTTCAGCTTTAATAGATGAATATTGAAGACACATTTTCCCTACTGGAAAAAATATTTTCATGTCTTTTTCATCTCCCCCAAGATCAATCGCCTATACAGTCATCCCTCAATACCTGCAGGGATCGGGTCCAGGACTTGCCTCAGAGGCCAAAATCTGTGGATGCTCAAATATAATAGGTAAACACAGGACAGGATCCAACACTGGCTGAATCTGCAGGTTTGGAACAGGAAGATAGGGAGGGCTGGCTGCACAGTATCCCACAGGCATGAGCGCTATTACTTTTGGGTTTTCTAAATGATACTTTGGATGAGATGGTAAAGGCTATCTTTCCAGATTACTCTGTTTTTCAAATATCTGTGTCATAATTCAACCACAAACTCTTATCAGTCAACTATAATATGGTAGGTTCAAAATTAGAGATTGGGGGTGTTGGGAGGCAGAGATGACAATGTGAATGAGACTAGCCCTTTGCCACCAAAAGAATTTACAACCTGGCCAAGATGTTGGGGATACGTATAGAGATGAACTATAAGAAACAAATAGCATGGCAGAGACTAAACTGGGTATTATGGACACACAGAAGAATAAATGACCAGCAAGGTAACAAAGTCTTCTTGGACAAAAGACAGTTGAGAAGAAGCCTTCAAAGATAAGGCTCAATAGAGAAAGGGAGTGGGCACTGCTAAGGCCAAGAGGACAGAACTAGTTAGAGCATGGAGTTCTAAAGATACTTTTTTTCCAGAGTGATTTGTGAATCTTTGCTAATAGACTGCGACATACATGGAGGTTGTGAGTCTAGAATGGGAAATTTGGGGACCTTGATATCAAAGAACTGACTTCATTCTGCAAGTAACAGTGAACCATTTGTGTTTCAGAAAGAAAACTGATGAGGCAGAATCCAGGACTGATAAAGCAGGCAGAAAATAAAGCTAGGAACTTAATATTTGGCTGATACCTATAACAAAGAAGGACCTTTGGCATCACAGTGTGCCTGACAAGGACTTGCTTAAGATATCTTTGTGAGGGCTTATTAATGAAGATGTCTAGCTTTCAGGTCTGAGAAGATTAAAACTATCCCATGAATTATGTTAACTTCTGTGAGCACTAGGTACATTTTTTTTTTTCTTTCAAAGTTACCTATTAAAACATAATAACTTCTGAGAGGTTGACTAGACAGTTTCTTGGTTGCTTGCTGGAGACAGGGTATTTTATCAAAAGCACATTACTCATTTTGGGCCTCTAGTTTTTTGTTTTTTGTTTTTTGTTTTTTTTAAACACTCTAATTTCCAGAATTGCAAAATTCTGGAGCTGAGAAAAACATGTGAGAGTAGTTTTTTTTTTCAAGGGAGTGTACAAGCAGTTGACTAATAAAGTGAGTTGAAATTACACAGGATAACAGGGTAAAAAGAGGTTCTCATTTTCAATTAAATGACTCCCATCAAAAGGTGCTAAAGGTATCAATTTCTCAAACAGCAGCCTGGCTCTTGTGATCCAAATCCTGCAAAATCTGAATTACATTAACTAAATTCCAAGCTTGACTAGACTGCCTTGAAAAGCTTACTTCCCTAAAACTGGAAACAATTAACACTCTGTTTATTCATGAGATTAAACTTGTTGAGGTGGAAAATGGCCGGTGTAATGTCAAGTACTTGGCCTGAATATTCTATTGAGGAAAGACAAAGACCTTTAAACTGGGTGAATTTATGGGAAGGGTGTGTAAGTTTCACTTTCTTGATAACAAAGTAGGAGTTGATTAACTTACTGCATTTCCAGAAATTATACATTGGTTCTGAGCAGAGATTCTCAAGCTACTTAGCCTGGGTATATATTTCAGCCTAACTACTTACATACTGTGAGTCTTTGGGCAAGATTTAACCTCTTAAGAGTTTTACCTTCTGCATCTGTAGGGATGCTGTGATAGCTAGCTATGATAGAACATGCTCAGTGCACAGAAGCGTGGCAGGTGTGCAGCGGGAGTGCTGACATGCAAAATGCTACCCGACGTGGAGATGCTGTGCCTGGGCTTTAGTTTTCTAATACCAATTCTAAAATTTGATCATCTTAAACTTAAAAGAAATCAAAGATCATGTGGGCTAAATCATCATTTTTCAGGTGAGGATGCTGAGAGGAGTTCAGTCCCATGCCCAAATCCACATAGGCACTCATAGTCTCAGCATGGTGCTAGCATCTCGGGCATCCAGTTGCATTCTGGTTCTCTTCCATCACACACTGAGCTGAAGGAAAAGCCCGGAGCATTACCAGCCATTACCACCATTCAGAGGAGTGTAATTCTCTCTTGGCAGTGGGAGGGCAATATCTGGACCTAAAAACTGGTCTGTGAATTTATGCCTCTTTTCCAGGTCTCCTGTTTTACATCACCCCTCTGCAGGCCACGGTGAATTAAAGATACTTGATGGTGCTTGAAGCAAGCCATTTTCCCCCATAATTCTTATCATCAGTGATACAGATCATTTCATGAGGATTCCTCTTTATGGTATTATCATGGCCACAGCAATAAACACTATAATTTCCAGAATTGCAAAATTCTGGAGCTGAGAAAAACATGTGAGAGTAGTTTTTTTTTCAAGGGAGTGTACAAGCAGTTGACTAACAAAGTGAGTTGAAATTACACAGGATAACAGGGTAAAAAGAGGTTTTCATTTTCAATTAAATGACTCCCATCAAAAGGTGCTAAAGGTATCAATTTCTCAAACAGCAGCCTGGCTCTTGTGATCCAAATCCTGCAAAATCTGAATTACATTAACTAAATTCCAAGCTTGACTAGACTGCCTTGAAAAGCTTATTTCCCTAAAACTGGAAACAATTAACACTCTGTTTATTCATGAGATTAAACTTGTTGAGGTGGAAAATGGCCGGTGTAATGTCAAGTACTTGGCCTGAATATTCTATTGAGGAAAGACAAAGACCTTTAAACTGGGTGAATTTATGGGAAGGGTGTGTAAGTTTCACTTTCTTGATAACAAAGTAGGAGTTGATTAACTTACTGCATTTCCAGAAATTATACATTGGTTCTGAGCAGAGATTCTCAAGGTACTTAGCCTGGGTATATATTTCAGCCTAACTACTTACATACTGTGAGTCTTTGGGCAAGATTTAACCTCTTAAGAGTTTTACCTTCTGCATCTGTAGGGATGCTGTGATAGCTAGCTATGATAGAACATGCTCAGTGCACAGAAGCGTGGCAGGTGTGCAGCGGGAGTGCTGACATGCAAAATGCTACCCGACGTGGAGATGCTGTGCCTGGGCTTTAGTTTTCTAATACCAATTCTAAAATTTGATCATCTTAAACTTAAAAGAAATCAAAGATCATGTGGGCTAAATCATCATTTTTCAGGTGAGGATGCTGAGAGGAGTTCAGTCCCATGCCCAAATCCACATAGGCACTCATAGTCTCAGCATGGTGCTAGCATCTCGGGCATCCAGTTGCATTCTGGTTCTCTTCCATCACACACTGAGCTGAAGGAAAAGCCCGGAGCATTACCAGCCATTACCACCATTCAGAGGAGTGTAATTCTCTCTTGGCAGTGGGAGGGCAATATCTGGACCTAAAAACTGGTCTGTGAATTTATGCCTCTTTTCCAGGTCTCCTGTTTTACATCACCCCTCTGCAGGCCACGGTGAATTAAAGATACTTGATGGTGCTTGAAGCAAGCCATTTTCCCCCATAATTCTTATCATCAGTGATACAGATCATTTCATGAGGATTCCTCTTTATGGTATTATCATGGCCACAGCACCTGTACTACTGCCCCAGTGGGCAAGCACGGAAACACATACGAAACTTAGCACTTGTCTTCATGCTAAGAATTACCAGTGTTTACATTATCAGCACCTCAACACGGAGGATAACATTTTGTGGTTAAATGCTTCCCTAGTGGCTCAGTTGGTAAAGAATATGCCTGCAATGCAGGAGACCTGGATTTGAGCCCTGGGTCAGAAAGATCGCCTGGAGAAGGAAATGGCAACCCACCCCAGTATTCTTTTCTGGAGAATTCCACAGACAGAGGAGCCAGGCAGGCTGCAGTCCATGGGGTCACAAAGAATCGGACACGATTGTGCAACTACCTTTCCTTTCACTTGCTCTAGGGTGCAAAAGCAATCATTTACGATTAAAAGTTTGATCTAATAATTACTTTGAAGAATTGGTCATACTTTATAGTTATGGCTATCTCCACTGTGATCCCCAAACGAGGCTTTAATAAATGCTTCTGTTTGAAGATCTAAGAGGTTTAAGCTGATTGTAGAAAAACAAAAAGCCAATTTTTTCATAAACAGAGCAACAGTCTACACAAGAAAGACAACATACTCTGGGAGTCAGAGATAAACATGTTTGAGTTCCAACTCTGCCTGACACTCTATCT
This sequence comes from Oreotragus oreotragus, assembly GCA_006410675.1. Taxonomy (NCBI): domain Eukaryota; kingdom Metazoa; phylum Chordata; class Mammalia; order Artiodactyla; family Bovidae; genus Oreotragus; species Oreotragus oreotragus. The sequence continues at coordinate 147,889 of SJYX01009710.1, read as the reverse complement.
AAGTGACCTGCACAACAATTTTTTCTGCTTCCTCATTTGAAAATCTGGAATTAGAATCAGTGAAAGAACAGTTTTGGTTTTGAAAGTAGATGGTATGTACTGAATTATGTCCTCCCCATCCCCAAATTCATATGTTGAATTCGTGAGACCCACTGTGACTGTATTAGGAGATACAGGTCTTTATAGAAGTACTTGAAGTTAAATGAGGTCATAAGGGTGGGGCCCTGATCCAATAAGGTTAGCATCCTTATAGGCAGGGTCATGAGTTTACTCTCACTCTCTCCATCCTGTGAGGACAATTCAGCAAGAAGGCAGCAGTCTGCAAGCCAGGAAGAGAGCTCTCACCAGAAACCAACCCTGCCAAACCCTGATCTGAGACATCCACCCTCCAGAACTATGAGAAAATACATTTGTTACTTAACCCACCCAGACTGTAGTGTTTTGTATTGGCCACTCGAGCTGATCAAGGGAGTAAAGATAGCACCATGCTTGTGTTTCCTGAGATAAAGGACTGTCACGATCATACATTCAGTGCTGCAGCTTCCCACTTATAGGATGATCTCAGATGGATAACTGCTTTGTTCTCTAGAACAGTCACTGAATTGGGGAAAGAAAAGCTGATGTTAGGGAAGTATCTATACAGCCACTTTAGATGCAGGGACTTTACAGATATACGTCAAAAGTGCTGTGTGTGTGGTTGTGTATATGTATATGTAGCATGTAGTCATGGATATACTTGGTGGTTCAAAATAGGGGCTTTGGAAGATGGCTGTCTGGATTTGAAATATGGTCGTGCTGCTTACCAGCTGTGTGTCTACAGGCAAATCACTTGAACTCTGTGAGCTTCAGCTTTTTTATCAGTAAAATGGGAAAAATGAAAGTGTATCTCCCACAGTATTCCCAGGTGGCGTAGTGGTAAAGAACCTGCCTGCCAGGGCAAGAGATGAAAGAGATGTGGCTTTGATCCTTGGGTCAAGAAGATTCCTTGGAAGAGGACATGGCAACTCACTCCAGGATTTTTGCCTGGAGAACCCAACGGACAGAGGAGGCTGGTGAGCTACAGTTCATAGGGTGGCAAAGGGTCAGAAATGTCTGCAGTGACTTAGTACACACACACATTATTATGTGGATTAACTGAGTCAATACATGTTAAGCTCTTAGAACAGCAATTGGTGGTGAAAGCTTCACAAGGATTGATTTTACTATTATACACACCCACCCAGACAGACAAATTGACATGGTTTTTACCAAAATATGAAAAACAAAAAAGGAACACAGCCTGTATCTTTTCCACTCACTTTCCCTTCTCCAACTGACCCTTCAAAAGAGTAAATCTGCAATTAATCTCTACAATCTAGATTTAGATTACTTTAAAATTTATTGGCTGCCTGTGCCTACAAGAGACTAGAGAAATAATTAAGATGTGGAACAAGAGATGTGAAAATGCTAGATCTGATCAATTTACACTTACATGAAGGGGAAAAGGAGTTCTATGTAGATCATCCATCATTTTCATACTAGCATTGCTATTACTCAGAAGAAAACATTTTCTCCCAATCAGAAGCGACTCAAACATAACTGACTTTTTGTTTTCACATTTACATTCTTCAGGGCAGATGTTAAATTCCAAGAAAAGGTAATTGTGACAAGAGATTACAGTGACACTTTTTAAAAACAATCAAAACTTTTTTCACTTTTTCTCATATGAGTCAAAGTCGACCTCCTGTTTTTCTATTTAGGATTCATCTTTGCAAGGTTAACTCTGACCCAGGGTGCTAAATTTTCTCTCTGAGCAAATTTTCTCTCAACAGAAATTCAGTGCTTGTCGTAAATATAACTGTGGGATCATTTCACCATGGGAAGGGGACAAATTGGTCTAACAGAGAGCACAATAATGCATATCCAGCTGATTTGCTGTGTGCCGAGAGTGGGGATCTTCAAAGCAGCCTTTTCCTATTATTCCCATCAGTCTTAGAGGAATCTTTAAACTGGGTTATTTTTCAAGTACTAAGTCTGATTTTGTTTTCAAAGAATTTTGGATGGCCAACAAATTTTATATGCTTTCTTTGTAAGAATTTAAAGATCTGGCTTATAACCACTAAATTACAGGCTGTCACTCCTTCTCAATTTTACAAGTAATTAGAGTTTGATGTAAAATTTAGAACCTATCAGCTTGACCAACCATATACCACTTGTGCTTGACTAAGGAACCAAGTAGTACAATATGTGACAGAATCGAAGTAATGTTAGATGAAGAAAAAGAACAATTGCCCGAATATATGAACACAGCCACTGGCAATAATTCTTGGGAATTCCTTTTGTTCCCAGTAATTGATCTGATTTCACTGTCAATGTGAGGATCTGAGTAAAATCCATGGAGAGTGTGTGACCAAAGAGATTGTACAAAATATATTTCTTGGTAGCTGAAAATATTATTACCAAAACAATGAACAAATAACAGCAAAAAAAAATTAAAAGGGATACAGAAACAACTGGAAATCCACTACATTGAACGGCTTGAGCATACTGTCACTCAAATGGCTAATAACGTAACTTTTGATCTGGTTCAGTTATTTAAAAAATGTTTTCATATTTTCCTTCTCTATATATATACTTTTTCTAAACATAATTTCAAAACTTAGGAGTTGCCTGCCTGTGAAAGCTCTAAATTGATTTAAGTTAAGAATGCTATGCAAAGTTGTTTTAATTATTTTTTATTGAAATTATTAATTCTGCTAATTAACTATTCCAGCTTGAATTTAGATATATGTTTAATTTACCTAATAAAATACATGCTAGCTGCCAATTACTTATCATTAGTGGCTTTACAAATATTACTGTTTAGTAGATGTTGATCTTACAAAAACATTTTAAGTGTAAGCAAGCAGGAACATATAGGTGATCAAGTGAAGTGAAAGTCGCTCAGTTGTGTCCGACTCTTTGTGACCCCGTGAACTGTACAGTCAATGGAATTCTTCAGGCCAGAATACTGGAATGGATAACCTTTCCCTTCTCCAGGGTATCTTCCCAATTCAGGGATCAAACCCAGGTCGCCCACATTGTGGGCAGATTCTTTAGCAGTTGAGCCACCCGGGAACCTCAAGAATACTGGAGTGGGTAGCCTACCCCTTCTCCAGGATCTTCCCAACCCAAGAATCAAACCAGGGTCCCCTTCATTGCAAGCGGATTCTTTACCAATTGAGCTATCAGGGAATGATTAATGGAGACTTTAACCCTGGGTGGACATTTTTGTGCATTGCATCATTTCAGTTACTGCCTGTATGAAGTGTTGGTCATGTTCTCTTAAGCAGAGGGATGATACAAGGACCCAGAGATAAACCGGAATACAGGAGCATTAAATAAAATACTGCTCATGTAGACAATCTGCTACTGTTAGTGAAACAACATTCAGATTCTTAGTATTTGTCAACAGTTGAAAAGTATTCTTGTTGAAAAACATATTTTCCCACAGTCTACACCATGACGCCTTATGAGACATGATGATGGTAGGGAGGTTATGTTGACAGTGATGTCTCAAGCAGGAAACAATTATACAAGCTGTGAGCTCTGAACCAACACTCATAGCACCAATGGTCACCAGTTGTGAGCATTTCCAAACACTTTTTGAAGACTATAACATCATATAAAAATCAAATGCATAAACTATTCTTATTTTTTCCCTGTGGCATTCTACTAATTATCCTTCGTGCAAAAAAATAAAATGGAATCTTAATAGATCAGTCTACAAATCATGGTAGTAAATTTCTATCTACCTGAGAATTGATGGATTTAGCTCCATTTTCCTTTGTGTAAAACCATCTGTTTCTCTACACAAACCAGCTTTTAGCAAATGAACAGAAGGNATGAACACAGCCACTGGCAATAATTCTTGGGAATTCCTTTTGTTCCCAGTAATTGATCTGATTTCACTGTCAATGTGAGGATCTGAGTAAAATCCATGGAGAGTGTGTGACCAAAGAGATTGTACAAAATATATTTCTTGGTAGCTGAAAATATTATTACCAAAACAATGAACAAATAACAGCAAAAAAAAATTAAAAGGGATACAGAAACAACTGGAAATCCACTACATTGAACGGCTTGAGCATACTGTCACTCAAATGGCTAATAACGTAACTTTTGATCTGGTTCAGTTATTTAAAAAATGTTTTCATATTTTCCTTCTCTATATATATACTTTTTCTAAACATAATTTCAAAACTTAGGAGTTGCCTGCCTGTGAAAGCTCTAAATTGATTTAAGTTAAGAATGCTATGCAAAGTCGTTTTAATTATTTTTTATTGAAATTATTAATTCTGCTAATTAACTATTCCAGCTTGAATTTAGATATATGTTTAATTTACCTAATAAAATACATGCTAGCTGCCAATTACTTATCATTAGTGGCTTTACAAATATTACTGTTTAGTAGATGTTGATCTTACAAAAACATTTTAAGTGTAAGCAAGCAGGAACATATAGGTGATTAAGTGAAGTGAAAGTCGCTCAGTTGTGTCCGACTCTTTGTGACCCCGTGAACTGTACAGTCAATGGAATTCTTCAGGCCAGAATACTGGAATGGATAACCTTTCCCTTCTCCAGGGTATCTTCCCAATTCAGGGATCAAACCCAGGTCGCCCACATTGTGGGCAGATTCTTTAGCAGTTGAGCCACCCGGGAACCTCAAGAATACTGGAGTGGGTAGCCTACCCCTTCTCCAGGATCTTCCCAACCCAAGAATCAAACCAGGGTCCCCTTCATTGCAAGCGGATTCTTTACCAATTGAGCTATCAGGGAATGATTAATGGAGACTTTAACCCTGGGTGGACATTTTTGTGCATTGCATCATTTCAGTTACTGCCTGTATGAAGTGTTGGTCATGTTCTCTTAAGCAGAGGGATGATACAAGGACCCAGAGATAAACCGGAATACAGGAGCATTAAATAAAATACTGCTCATGTAGACAATCTGCTACTGTTAGTGAAACAACATTCAGATTCTTAGTATTTGTCAACAGTTGAAACGTATTCTTGTTGAAAAACATATTTTCCCACAGTCTACACCATGACGCCTTATGAGACATGATGATGGTAGGGAGGTTATGTTGACAGTGATGTCTCAAGCAGGAAACAATTATACAAGCTGTGAGCTCTGAACCAACACTCATAGCACCAATGGTCACCAGTTGTGAGCATTTCCAAACACTTTTTGAAGACTATAACATCATATAAAAATCAAATGCATAAACTATTCTTATTTTTTCCCTGTGGCATTCTACTAATTATCCTTCGTGCAAAAAAATAAAATGGAATCTTAATAGATCAGTCTACAAATCATGGTAGTAAATTTCTATCTACCTGAGAATTGATGGATTTAGCTCCATTTTCCTTTGTGTAAAACCATCTGTTTCTCTACACAAACCAGCTTTTAGCAAATGAACAGAAGGAGGACAAAATACTGCAAGTCAAATTGGCACCTTATTCTTAAAATGAAAACTTTCTGGCTTCAAAATGAACAAAAGTATTGCCCTAAAAAAAGGTGACCTAACTTTGTTTTTCTGTATGAAAAGAAGCTCACTGTAGAGGAAACACACAAATGATTTGTAGGTCTTCTCTGTCGAGCTACAGAACTTTAATCCAGAGCTCATGAAAGGGTGCAAGAGCAGCTTGAAAATTATGCTGAGCTTAATTACACTTAACGTGAATTATTCAAAAGTGCAGACAGAGACTAAAAATTTATTTCATACAAAGAAGCTTGACATTTTAATTGGTCCTTCAGAATGGAGACAAAACAATTTCCTCTCAAGAAAATTTACATCCTCCCTATCAGAGCCGAAACCTCAGCCAAGCAGAACTTCATTAACAAGATTAATTATCGCACTAGTGCCTGCTTCATCAGGTGTATGGCCCAGGTAGAAAGAAGAAAACGGAATAATGACTGACATTTCTAAAAGACAGCATTGACTCAAGGAAGGAAAAATGACAGACGAAAGCCAGCATACCTTGGTCATTAGCCATTTTGTCAGGGTGTTCCACTGTGGAGGAAAGAGAAATAATATTATTAGATTTTGGAGTCTCCATCAAGAAAGGTGACATTTCCAGTCAATGGTTTTATTAGTGAGTTCTCATATCGAAGCCAATGCCCTATTGAAATAAAATTGATAAGGAGTCGGTTACTGTGATTATTTCAATTAAATTAAAGAATTTGAAAGTAATATTTTGCCGTGTAAATGTGTTGTAAAAAATGTTATTTGTAACAGTCCTCTAAACACAAACTCAAAATTATTTTCATGCAAGTTTAATAATACAATTAACGGTAATAAATGCATGCTATTACCAAGTAATTATCATCCATATATTTTAAATAAGTTAAGGAAGCTATTTTCTTGTATTCATTTTTAATTTTTTAACAAGAGAACTTAACCAATTTTCACACGAACAGGGTAAAGTAATAAAATATCATCAAGTTTAATCTAAATGGCTTGATTTTAAACCTTATGAGGCAAGGTCTTGAGTTGTTGATTATTTTAAAAAATTTATGTATCAGTCAGTCAGTCAGTTTAGTCGCTCAGTCATATCCGACTCTACAACCTCAGGGACCACAGCACACCAGGCCTCCCTGTCCGTCACCAACTCCCGGAGTTCACTCAAACTCATGTCCATTGAGTCAGTGATGCCATCCAACCATCTCATCCTCTGTCATCCCCTTCTCCTCCCACCTTCAATCTTTCCCAGCATCAGGGGCTTTTCAAATCATTCTGTTCTTCGCATCAGGTGGCCAAAGTATTGGAGCTTCAGCTTCAGCATCAGTCCTTCCAAGGAACATTCAGGACTGATTTCCTTTAGGATGCACTGGTTGGCTCTCCTTGCAGTCCAAGGGACTCTCAAGAGTCTTCTCCAATACCACAGTTCAAAAGCATCAATTCTTTGGCACTCAGCTTTCTTTATAGTCCAACTCTCACATCCATACATGACCACTAGAAAAACCACAGCTTTGACAAGATGGACCTTTGTTGGCAAAGTAATCTCTCTGCTTTTTAATATGCTATCTAGGTTGGTCATATACAGAATTATGTATACTATTCTTGAAAATAATTTGTTAGATTTTAAAATATCTCTGAATTTTTGAAAAGTGGCTTCTGCTAACCAAAGGTAACTATACACGAGGTAAACCTCTGTAAAACAGTGCTTTCCTAGAAACTGTGAAATGATATTTTGACTAACATAGATCTCTGTAAGTTTCTATCAGTTAGACTTATTTCAACTATACTCGTACTTGATTTTCTTTGATATTTGAGTCTTCTGGGTTTATTTAACTCACTTCAGTCAGTCAATCAGTCAGTCAGTTCAGTCACTCAGTCATGCCCGACTCTTTGTGACCCCATGAACTGCAGCACGCCAGGCCTCCCTGTCCATCACTAGCTCCTGGAGTTCACCCAAACTCATATCCATCAAGTCGGTGATGCCATCCAGCCATCTCATCCTCTGTCATCCCCTTTTCCTCCTGCCTCCAATCCTTCCCAGCATCAGAGTCTTTTCCAATGAGTCAGCTCTTCTCATGAGGTGGCCAAAGTACTGGAGTTTCAGCTTCAGCATCAGTCCTTCCAAAGAACACCTAGGACTGATCTCCTTTAGAATGGACTGGTTGGATCTCCTTCCAGTCCAAGGAACTCTCAAGAGTCTTCTCCAACACCACAGTTCAAAAGCATCATTTCTTTGGTGCTCAGCTTTCTTCACAGTCCAGCTTTCACAATCATACAGGACCACTGGAAAAACCATAGCCTTGACTA
>SJYX01009710.1:91717-137751 GCA_006410675.1 Oreotragus oreotragus | reverse complement strand
AGTTTATTGTGATCCACACAGTCAAAGGCTTTGGCATAGTCAATAAAGCAGAAATAGATGTTTTTCTGGAACTCTCTTGCTTTTTCCATGATCCAGTAGATGTTGGCAATTTGGTCTCTGGTTCCTCTGCCTTTTCTAAAATCAGCTTGAACATTGGAAGTTCACGGTTCACGTATTGCTGAAGCCTGGCTTGGAGAATTTTGAGCATTACTTTACTAGCATGTGAGATGAGTGCAATTGTGTGGTAGTTTGAGCACTCTTTGGCATTGCCTTTCTTTGGAATTGGAATGAAAACTGACCTTTTCCAGTCCTGTGGCCACGGCGGAGTTTTCCAAATTTGCTGGCATATTGAGTGCAGCACTTTCACAGCATCATCTTCTAGGATTTAACTCACTTAATTGCAGTCAAACACTTAGGCTACCACATTTGCTGGTTTGCTTTTTGTATATGTCTCAAAGTCAGACAGAGAAAAATATAATAGATTCCACTGGGCAGCAACCTATAATCTATTCAGTTTTCTCATTACATGTAGTGGTCTCATAGCAAATCCATCATCATTGTTTGAAAAATACTTACAGCAAATATCTTGTAGGTGGCAGTCCTTCCTTTTTCTTTTAATTCAAAGAATATAAATCTTGTCCAAAAATATATATAAAATCAAAATACTTAAATAATGCCGTTAGTAAAACCACTTTCAAATACAGGGTTTATAAATGTTGTATTACAGAAAGACAAACTCCTAAGCCAGAGATCATTTGCAATTTCTTTCATTTTCAAATAATACAGAGGCATGATCTATGAAAAAGATAAACCAGGAAAGATATCTTACTAACTAGAAGACTGAACTATGAATCACTTTTTTGGAAAATGGTATATAAAAGCATGCTTCTTAGATTAAGATTCAACAAGCTTTAAATAAGTTTTATAACTGTCTTTGTATCTCCTCCAACCAGCCCACTCTGAAGGAGATCAACCCTGGGATTTCTTTGGAAGGAAGGATGCTAAAGCTGAAACTCCAGTGCTTTGGCCACCTCATGCGAAGAGTTGACTTATTGGAAAAGACTCTGATGCTGGGAGGGATTGGGGGCAGGAAGAGAAGGGGAAAACAGAGGATGACATGGCTGGATGGCATCACTGACTCGATGGACGTGAATCTCAGTGAACTCTGGGAGTTGGTGATGGACAGGGAGGCCTGGCGTGCTGCGATTCATGGGGTCGCAAGGAGTTGGACACGAATGATGCGCAACTGAACTGAACTGAATTTGTATCTCCTCAAGATTTAAGAATTTTCAACTCACCAGGTCATCTAATCTAGTCTTTTCAAACATAATCATTACAGTTTAATATGTATCTTAATTTTTCTCTCCCATTTCCCAATCAACACTAATGATGTCTCAAAATATATTTTGGTATGGTATTAGGGAATTGTTGATGAGATGTGCTTTTGAGAGGCAAATGCATAATCTATTGTTTACATACAGAGAAAGGATCCTAATGCAGTTTTTAAGGAAGAACACTTTGCTCTAAGAAGTGCCATACCAAGTGTTCTGTAAGAGTGAGGAAGGGCATGTTAGGGTCTATATGACCAAACAAGCCAGGAAGGCAAAAGTTTGGTAGTCAGTCCAGAACACACTTGAGAAACTATTTGAATCAGCATCTCATATTTAGGTGAGGACTTGTTGGAATGATATTAAAAATAAGAGAAGAAAACCAGTCTCATCTCATTGCCATTCTTCATCTCTCCCTTTGTCTTTAATTACATAATGCATTACCTGTAGTCCAAGAAATTTTTGACAAGTAACAAATAAATATTTGGTGTGATGAATAATACTAAAGAATATTTCCCAACAGGGACTAAACATGTCCTAATAAATACTTTTTATTAAAGAAAATAATGACTTTTAAAAATTAAAAAACAAATGCCAAAGTATTATAATTTTATGTCTTGAATTTTTTATTTCTCCTGTCACCTGTCACGAATATCATGTACTTTGTCACAAAATTATTTAAAAATAAATAAAACTTTTTTGTATTCTGGAGCACAGCTTCAGTTCCATATCCTTGCATGGGAGAGATGTACATTTCAGAATGGCAATTAAGAAGGCCCAGAAAAGAGACCCTACTCTAGCGCTCTTCCACTGCTGACGACTCTGCTTCTGTTGTGGGAGACAAGTTCATGTCTCCACAGATGCCCTCTTTGGTTTAATCCTTCAGGAATGTCCTTCCTCCTTACTACATGGGAGTTGGTGATGGACAGGGAGGCCTGGCGTGCTGCGATTCATGGGGTCGCAAGGAGTTGGACACGAATGATGCGCAACTGAACTGAACTGAATTTGTATCTCCTCAAGATTTAAGAATTTTCAACTCACCAGGTCATCTAATCTAGTCTTTTCAAACATAATCATTACAGTTTAATATGTATCTTAATTTTTCTCTCCCATTTCCCAATCAACACTAATGATGTCTCAAAATATATTTTGGTATGGTATTAGGGAATTGTTGATGAGATGTGCTTTTGAGAGGCAAATGCATAATCTATTGTTTACATACAGAGAAAGGATCCTAATGCAGTTTTTAAGGAAGAACACTTTGCTCTAAGAAGTGCCATACCAAGTGTTCTGTAAGAGTGAGGAAGGGCATGTTAGGGTCTATATGACCAAACAAGCCAGGAAGGCAAAAGTTTGGTAGTCAGTCCAGAACACACTTGAGAAACTATTTGAATCAGCATCTCATATTTAGGTGAGGACTTGTTGGAATGATATTAAAAATAAGAGAAGAAAACCAGTCTCATCTCATTGCCATTCTTCATCTCTCCCTTTGTCTTTAATTACATAATGCATTACCTGTAGTCCAAGAAATTTTTGACAAGTAACAAATAAATATTTGGTGTGATGAATAATACTAAAGAATATTTCCCAACAGGGACTAAACATGTCCTAATAAATACTTTTTATTAAAGAAAATAATGACTTTTAAAAATTAAAAAACAAATGCCAAAGTATTATAATTTTATGTCTTGAATTTTTAATTTCTCCTGTCACCTGTCACGAATATCATGTACTTTGTCACAAAATTATTTAAAAATAAATAAAACTTTTTTGTATTCTGGAGCACAGCTTCAGTTCCATATCCTTGCATGGGAGAGATGTACATTTCAGAATGGCAATTAAGAAGGCCCAGAAAAGAGACCCTACTCTAGCGCTCTTCCACTGCTGACGACTCTGCTTCTGTTGTGGGAGACAAGTTCATGTCTCCACAGATGCCCTCTTTGGTTTAATCCTTCAGGAATGTCCTTCCTCCTTACTACTTGACAGTCCAACATGGAGAAGCTTACTTTACTAGAAGGAATGACTCATGTGATGGGCAGAAATAAACATACATTTCAGACATCTTCCAAGGTTTCTCTAGTGAGCAGGTATCATAATATGGAATCTGGAGACAGGAGAGTCCTCTGGGGTCAGAGAATGAAGTTCAACGTTCTTCCAATTAACATTCCAAAGAAAGAATCAGATCGACTGCATATATGTACAACGTTGTACAATGCATGTATAAAAAATTTAAAAAGGCAATGATAATTTAATCCCTTTTAAGTTATAAGCATCCTTTTATTTAACCAATGATTACAGATTGAACTGCCTGTACTTCTCTGACTGGTGGCCAGAACAACAAAAAAAGAAAATCCTTACTCTCTGGTAGAAAATGCTTCTATCTTTACAAAGACTGGGCATGAGAAAATGATGCTGTTAACAACTGACTAACAATTTGCAACTTGCATAGACCACTGAGAGTTTCCTCAGCTTCAGGACAACAAAGGAGCCTTTCTGTCTGTCAGACATTACATTCTGATGAACAGAGGCCTTCTATTTTGAAGCAGCTTTGGAAACAGAAAATCTTAAATCAGAGAGCATTTTATCTTTAGTGTAGATGTGATTCACTGTGGCTTCAAATCTCTTATGATGAGTAATTTATTTACCTTAGACCATCTGTCATGTGACATACATATAAGGTTCGTGCCTATGCAATATCAATTGTTGATAAAGATAGGCAACATCAATGTCTGAATCATTTAAAACACACTTAAGACATCTGAAACTTAGTTTACTGTAAGACCATGGGCTTCCCTCATGGCTCAGATGATAAAGAATCTGCCTGCAATGTGGGAGACCTGGGTTCGATCCCTGGGTTGGGAAGATTCCCTGGAGGAGCACATGGCAACCCACTGCAGTATTCTTGCCTGGAGAATCCCATGAACAGAGGAGTCTGGGGGGCTATAGTCCATGGGGTTGCAAAGAATGGGACACAACTGAGTGACTAAGCACAGCACAAGACAGCATAAAAATCTAATTGTCTATTAATTGAATATGATATACTTGGGGTAGATACTCTTAAACATCCATATCAGGATATTAGAACTAACCCTTACAGACTATTGTGACATATAATGTATCTTGAATTTGTTCTTACTCTTAAACATCTCATGGATGAGTTCAGGGCACTTAGAGTAAATAGTACCAAATGGGATATGAAGTTCATTAAATAATCCACAGGATGGTGATCAGTGTGGGCCTATAAATCCTAGATAACTCATCTCTCTGCTGCTTAATACATTTGGATGTCTTAAGTTATCTTAAACCCTCTGTGAGATCTCTAGTTGGCATACACTGTAAGCATGAAATTAGTTTGGTACTTGTCTATAGCTAAAGATGAAACATTTGTGAAACATTATCTAGTTACATTTCATGCTCCCACAAAATGAATAACCAGTTTTCCTTTCAATTGCTCATTTGGAGTGAAATCTGATTTACACATGAAGTCCTAAAAACCTGGATAGGCGAAGACTGGCTCATTTTCCTCTTGCCTTCCTTCCAACTTCTACTCTGTCGTTAAAGAGCTGTCATGTAGGCTTAGGCTGAATGCTTATTTGCATGTTCTTGGCAAACTTTCAAATTAGCTGCTACCAAATCTAGCTTTTGAATAGCTCAATCACCAGCATCCAAAAGTCTACTGTTTATTAGAGTATTTTTCCTAGAAGAACTGAGAAATGGGCTGTCTAGTTATTCTAAGTCTCTTCTTGAGTTTGTCCAAGTAAATGGGTAAAAACGCCAACCCAGATATTTGTTTTTAATTTGTCAGTTGCTTGCCATCATGTTTTGTTAAGGTTTCAGACAGATATATGGGCATAATGTGGTAAGGGATTTAAAAACCAAGTATCCTTTTTAAAAGGCTTCCCTGGTGGCTCAGACGGTAAGGAATCTGTCTTCCAAGCAGTAGACATGAGTTCAATTCCTGGGTTAAAAAGATCCTCTGGAGAAGGAAATGGCAACCCACTCCAGTATTCTTGCCTGGGAAATTCCATGGACAGAGGAGCCTGGTGGGCTGCAGTCCATGGGGTGGCAAAGAGTTGGACATGATTTAGCAACAATAACACATATCATACTTTAAATACACATCTTTAAATATCATCTATGGAACATCTGAATTATTTTCAATTGCTAAATAATAGAGGCTCTTGAAATCATTCATCCACCAAAAAAAAAAAAAAAAAGTAATGCTGTGCTCTAAAACAGAAAGAAATTATATGAAAATCATTATGAGGAAGTCACTGTTCTTAGGCCTTTTATTTTTCTTTCTTTTTTTTTTTTAATTTTTATTTTATTTTTTTACACGAACTCCCAAACATGAACCCCCCTCCCAACTCCCACCCCACATCATCCCTCAACTATCCTTAAATTGAGCAGTGATTTCTATACTTGTAAGCATGTAGAGTTTTCTTCTAGTAATCATGATGTAAGATATTTTTTTCATGTTGCCTATCTGTGTCCTTAAAAAAATTAATTTTGTTTGAGATTTTCTGTCTTGCCATATCAAAATTTCTTTTAATAAGAACACTAGTTCCCGAAAGGAAATACTTAAACTTGGTAGTAGATAGTATGCATGCAGTTCACGTAATAAATGCTTTTTAATTTTTATCCCTTAAATACAATGGTTAAAGCGTTTCATTATATTTTGAATAGAGCCCATATATATGAAGTCAGTATAAAATTCCAAAAGGAGTGTAATGGAAAAAAAGTCAAGTTAAATATGTCTGCTTTGTGCTGATGACAGAAAAAGTAATAACAAAACAGATATTTATTTGACATGCTGGCTTTCAGCATAAAAAGGTAACTTTTAATTAATTATCTTTTATCTTATTTGTTCCAGTTTCTAATTTTTTTTCAATTATTTAAGAAATAACTGACAGGCATCCTAAGTCACTTCAGTTGTGTCCACCTCTTTGCAATGTTATGGACTGCAGCTCGCCAGACTCCTCTGTACATAGGATTCTCCAGACAAGGATACTGGAGTGGCTTGCCATGCCCTCTTCCAGGGGATTTTCTCAAACCAGGGATTGAACCCACATCTCTTGCATTGGCAGGCAGATTCTTTATCACTAGCACCAACTGGGAAACTCCACATCACTATATAAGATATATAGCAAGATGATTTATTTATATATATTGTGAAATGATTATCATAATAGCTTTAGTTAATAACCATTATCTTTTATGCTAAGTCACTTCAGTTGTGTCCGACTCTGTGCGACCCCATAGACAGCTGCCCACCAGGCTCTACCATCCCTGGGATTCTCCAGGCAAGAACACTGGAGTGGGGTGCCATTTCCTTCTCCAATGCATGAAAGTGAAAAGTGAAAGTGAAGTCGCTTAGTCGTGTCCGACTCTCGGGGACCCCATGGACTGCAGCCCACCAGGCTCCTCCGTCCATGGGATCTTCCAGACAAGAGTACTGGAGTGGGGTGCCATTGCCTTCTCCAATTATCTTGTATAAATACAATAAAAAGGAAAAATTTTTCTTCATGATAACTATTGGAATATACTCTCTTAACAGCTTTCCTGTATATCAGACAGCAGTGTTAACTATAGTTATCATGTGTTTATTACCTCCCTAGTACCTACATCTCTTATTACTGAAAGTTTCTACCTTTTAATTACTTTCCTCCACATCCTTCCTTCATCACCTACCTTTGATAACCATAAATCTGATCTCTTTTTCCGAGTTTGGTGCTTATCTGTTTGTTTAGGTCCCATATATAAGGGAGATCATACAGCATTTGTCTTTCTCTCTGATTTATTTCATTTAGCAAAACACCTGCAAGGTCCATCCATACTGTCACAAATGGCAGGATTTCCATGTTGTTTTGTGTTAGCATAACACCTGCAAGGTCCATCCATACTGTCACAAACGGCAGGATTTCCATGCTTTTCTGCATGGCTGAGTAATGTTCCATTATATGTACATTTCATTACATATGTATATTCCATTATATCCATCGATGGACATTATGTTGTTTCCATGTCTTGGCTGTTGTACATAATACTTCTGTGAACATCAGGATGCAGGTATCTTAGAGAGGTAATGTTTTCGTCTTCTTTGAATGTATTCCCAGAAGTGGAATCGCTAGATCATGTGGTATTTCTATTTGTGTTTTCTGAGGACCCTCCATACTGTTTTCCATAGTGGCTGTACCAATTTACATACCCAATCGGTACACTGGGGTTCTCTTTTCTCCATAGCCAAGGCGGCATTTGTTGTCTCTTGTCTTTTGGATGACACTCATTCTAACAAGCTTGAGGTGATATCTCATTTTGGTTTTAATTTGCATTTTAACTTCTTTTGAATGTCCACTGTAGTCATGGTGACAACAGAGATGGTTTAAGGCAATTCCCTAAACAGACTTCAAAACCATTTTATAACCACTCCATGGGTGGGGGCGGTGGGGGGGGTGGGGAGAAAAGGAAATGGCAGGAAATTATTCCAACCTTTCAGAGTCCTGAAGAGGATGGGATCCGAGAGAGGCCCCACTCCTTTGGCATTTCGCGCTTGAATTCGAAAGTAATACACAGTGTCCAGGTTGAGATCCATGATTTGATGAGTAAGCCGATCACCACTGATTGTTTCCATAATCCAGTCATCAATTGGAATGTTCTTGTCCAAGGTATAAAACAAGATGTAGGCTGCAAAAATAAATGAACGCACCTTTGTTTAGTGTGCTGAGTACATGCACTACTTGTTTCCAAACATCCATGTTTCCCAAATACAATCTTCAAGGATTGTTATATATCCACAAGCTATAACGTGCAGTATCCAGTTTGGCAAGTAATGTTTTTTTTTTTTTTTTGGTATTGCAAAGATTAGAAAAAGAATTACTTCAGTGTACAGGATCTAAAAAATGGAATAAGCTGTTAAAATAAAACTATCTGCCATATTTTAAAATGTGAGGTTTCTGCTATCTGTAAATCCTGATTATTGGTTTGCTCTAATATACAAACATGAGGAAAAACTTAAAAGATAGATAACAAGTCTGTCATTTTCACTGTATTCAATAATGAAAATAAGTAATGTTTATTTTGACTAGTGTTTAAATAATAAAAATACATTGAAAAGTATAAAATGCCCAATATTTTAAAGTGCCATAAAAATAAATGATCATATTTGATTACTACAATAACTCTGTGAGGTTGTCAGGGATACTATTGCTGTCTTTTCATAGATGATAAAGCTGAGAAGAACCCAAGCTAACTGATAAAAGGGCTAGGATAAATCCTCTATTACCATACTAAAAATCCAATACTCTTTCCCCTAGCCCATTCCACCTAAGCAAAAATAAACAAACAGAAAGAAGAAGTATTTTTGGATTACTGTAGGTTATCTAGTCAATATTTCAAACATTAATAAATTCATCATTTGATAGTATCATTCATCCTCTGTGTTAGGGGATATGTTACTTGAATAACAGTAGTGTTCTCAATGGTGGTAATCTAATATGCACCCAAACAGATCTAGTTATCCCTGTAAACTATTTATACTCTAACATTTTATTTGGCTAATATTTAAGGTAGCTTTTATTTTAAAGCACTAATCCATCACTTTATATTTCAATATATATCAGATAATAGTGCAATATAAACTATAAGACAACTCATCGGAGGTGTCTTTGCTACATGAATGTGTTCAGCCCCTGTTTCTGTTAAAATTCTGCAATGGTATCTGCATTAGATAGGCCATCGGCTTTATCTCTAGGTCTGAGCTTATGGATTGAATACATTTCTTTGTAAGTAACACTTTTAAAACCAATTGTCTCCACAGCAGAGGGAGCTCAGCTTGGTGCTCTGTAATGACCTAGAGAGGTGGGATGGGGGCGGTTGGCGGGAGGCTCAAGAGGGAGAGGATATACGTATGCATATAACTGAGCCACTCTGTTGTACATCAGAAACTAATACAACAATGCAAAGCAGTTATACTACGATAAAAAAGAAAGCTCTAAAAAAATAAAAATAAAAAGCTATCCTCCTTTGATTCCCCTAGTCCTTCCTCTTGAGTCCCACTTGTCCCATTTTGACCAGGGATCTTCATACACAGCTCTTTCAGAGGCCATGTCAGAAGGTTCTCTAACTCAGATTCACTTCCCTGCCAAAACAGGCATGCACACTTCTTACATCTCAGCACAACCCTTACTCCAGGAAGACTGATTTCCATGCTGTGCTCATTCCTACTTCCCTCATATTCTTCACAGCACTTCGCCTTTCCTTTCTTTCTTCATCCAATTTCTACGCATCCATCAAGGTCCAGTTTAAGCTACATCTAACATATGAAACCTTCCTCTATAGTGAGCTCTCCTTTCTGTGAACTCTGTAATCCATTCCAATACATAGAAGAATACTTATATGATTTTGTATCATTTTCACTTAATCCTATAGTAATTTACAGAATTATATCTCAGTTTAGGGCATGTGTTCTAGACAGTGAACTGGATACTTCTTCCTTGTGATTCTTTAGGATTAAGCAATGCCACAAACTACCTCTTCTGGAAGTTCATTTCTCTTAAATTCTTGTCAATGCTGAAACCTTGCATCTATTTTAATTTGGCTTCCACTTTTTCTGACTTTGTTGATTCTCAAATCTGCCTCATCATAAGAATTACCTGGGAATAGGTATAAGTTAAAAACCACAGAGTTCAAGAAAGGATATTTCGGTTTAAAATTTTTTTTAATTTAAAATTGAAATTAACAATGTTGTGTTAGTTTCTGCTGTGTAACAATATAAATCAGTTACATGTAAACATATATCCCTTCACTCCCGAGCCTCCCTCCAGGCCATCACAGAACACCGAGCTGAGCTCCCTGTGTGTTATACATACATCAGGTTCTCACTAGCTATTTTACACATGGTAGCACATTATGTCAATGCTATTCTCTTAATTTGTCCCACTGAGCCTCTCCCTGGCTGAGGGCATTTTGACTGGAGAGACGGCAGACAAGTCTTTGATAACCCCCAATTATGCCTGCCTCCTGGTAGTTATATCTTTGTGCAGTCCTTTCTCGCTGAGTTTCGACAGGACCTAAGGCTTGCTTTTAACCAACAGAATAAAGCAAATGTGATGGGCTGTTGGCTTCCATGATGATGTTACATGAGTTGTAACTTCTGTCTTGCTAGCAGACTCCCTTGTTGGCTTTGATGAAATAGGTTGCCAGATGGAAAAGACCACGTGTCAAGGAACTGAGGCTGCAACTGATCAACAGCCAGTGAGCAACTGAGTCCTGCCAACAGCTACTTAAGCTTAGATGCCAGTGTTTCCCCAGGTAAGCCTCAAGTGAGACATCAGCCAAAGCCAACACCTTGATTACCACTTGTAAGAGACCTTAAAGCCAATTACCCAGCTAAATTGTGATTGGATTCCTGACTGACAAAAACAGTGCGATCGCAAGTGTGTGTGCTTTTAAGCTGCTAAATTTGTGGTGATGTTGTTACATTGCAGTGACAAGTATAATAGATTTCTGGTAACCCCAGGAATCTGCAACCCAGTGACTTCTATCTTCCAATATAGTCAGGAATCACTGCTTTAGTTGATAGTGTTAATTCAGTAATTTTTGTAATATATTTGTTGAGATGTTGATGCTACAAATATGAATGTCTAAGATGTGGAAAACTCAGGGGAAGATAAAGGACTTACCCAAAAAAAAAAAGTCTGCAAAATTTATAAAGGTTATATGACTCCTCCCTCTGCATGGTATTAAAATTGGAAGACTGCAATTCAAATACTGTAAAATACTGTTGGATAAAGGAGTTGTTTCTGATTCATAGGTGTCCATTCACTAACTCAGCCCCTGTGGTCAACATCAATAAAATCTCCTACTACTCTTTAAGCCAGAGGAGTCTCCATTTTTGTGCCCAAAGAAACCACATCTATTGAAAATAATGGCCTGGCACTAATAATACTTTTCTAGCTCTTATTACATGCATATCTTATCTCTTCAAAAGAATAAAAGCATTCCTTTAGTTGAGGAGCCATGTCTTATATTACTTCTTATTCTTAAAAAAAAAAAACTAATAAAATAGTCTCTGGATAATAGGAATTGAAACTCACTTACTGAATAAAACCCCTTAGCCTGTAAGTATTTAAGTTTTAAATTCATGACATTTAAAGAAACTGTTCAAGTTTTCATGGGCTCTTGTAAGAGCATGACAAACTTGAAAGTTTGGATGACTGTGCTCCCATCCCATGTCGGCTACAAATATTCCTGATTTTCTCCATTAAGAATACAATACTTGCCTTCATTGTTTTTCTATGTGAAGAGTATTCACCGAAGCATTTTAAAACGACAGTTCCAGGACTTCCCTCCCAGTCCAGTGGTTAAGGCATCACGCTCCCACTGCAGGGGGTGTGGGTTAGATTCCTGGTTGGGGAACTAAGATCCCACATACCACACGGTGTGGCCAAAATAATAATAATAATAAATAAAATGTTTTAAAAAATGACAGTTCTGCCATCAAATAAGTAAAGCTAAAAGTGCTACATCAGGTTCTGACCCCAATTTGTATTTAAGCAATTTTCTTAAACTTATTAAAATAAAAAGAACCATCATTGGTTATAAATTTGAATACTGAGATGGAGAATATAAACAGACTACATTACTCGGAACTCTAAAATCTAGCCTTAGAGAAACCATAGAACTTCATTTGGTGAATGAGTTTAATATGTTTTGAGGCTATTAAGTCCACTACTGAAGTCTCACCTTGGAGATTTCCACATAACCACACAAGTTGGGATGCATTTATAGGTTTGTCGCTACCTTTCTGTATCCATATGTTCATTCCTCTGTGTCTAATTTTATATTTTTTCCACTTAATTTTTATCTCTTATCCACCACACTGACTGAAAGAGTATTATATTCTACCATAGGTTGCAAAACCTTTTGGGTTTATTAATTTACCTTGGCATTCTCGCATGGAAATACCATTTGTCTAAATACATATAAAACATAGCATCGTGCATCTTTCATTTTAACTCTACTTATACAAATAGCTGGGCTTCCCAGATGGTGCTAGTGGTTAAAAAAAAAAAAAAAATGCCTGTCAGTGCAGGAGACATAATAGACATGGGTTCGATCCCTGGGTCGGGAAGATCCCCTGGAGGAGGCCATGGCAACCCACTCCAGTATTCTTGCGTAGAGAATCCCACGGACAGAGGAGCCTGGTGGGCTACAGTGCCTAGGGC
Source organism: Oreotragus oreotragus (assembly GCA_006410675.1). NCBI lineage: Eukaryota > Metazoa > Chordata > Mammalia > Artiodactyla > Bovidae > Oreotragus > Oreotragus oreotragus. The sequence goes on along the minus strand of SJYX01009710.1, from coordinate 125,198 downwards.
GCAAAGAGCTGGACATGACTGAAGTGACTTAGCTCACATGCACATATACGAATAGGTAGTTGTCATTCCAGAAGCAAAGTGTCAGAAAGTATTCACCTCCACCTCTCATCTCTCTTCTGTCCTTTTCCATACTTCCACTCATGGCTGATTCCTTTCCACGGATCAGGGAGGCTGACAAGAACCGGGAAGATCATATAGAACTGGCCCCTCCCAGCAAGAAGCTCAGCCCAAAGGGGGCTTCTCATCCTTAAAGAATTGATTCTAATAAATATATGTACACAGAGGTAGATATATTAAAAATGAGGACCAATTTTCTATTTTTTTGTGGTCAAAAATTAGGGGTTATGGATTCAGGGAGGCTTGACCTCAAGTAATACTGCTAACATTAACTAGCTTTGTTGCAACCTTGAGCAACTTGCTTTCCAAGCTATGTCTTAATTAACTTATCAGAAAACAAGTTGCTGCGAGATAATGTGCTTTAAAAACTTAAAATATATGGGTATTTCAATTAAATTATCTTTCAGTTCAGTTCAGTTGCTCAGTCGTGTCCGACTCTTTGCGACCCCATGAATTGCAGCACGCCAGGCCTCCCTATCCATCACCAACTCCCAGAGTTCACTCAGACTCACGACCATCGAGTCAGTGATGCCATCCAGCCATCTCATCCTCTGTCGTCCCCTTTTCCTCCTGACCCCAATCCCTCCCAGCATCAGAGTTTTTTCCAATGAGTCAACTCTTCTCATGAGGTGGCCAAAGTACTGGAGTTTCAGCTTTAGCATCATTCCTTTCAAAGAAATCCTGGGGTTGATCTCCTTCAGAATGGACTGGTTGGATCTCCCTGCAGTCCAGGGGACTCTCAAGAGTCTTCTCCAATACCACAGTTCAAAAGCATCGATTCTTCGGCGCTCAGCCTTCTTCACAGTCCAACTCTCACATCCATACATGACCACAGGAAACAGTAACTATTTAGTAAATGCTAAAGCTTTTATTTATTTATATTAAGAAGGCTTAAGAAATAGCTTTTTTGGAAGCTGGCACTACAGAGTCAAATCAAACAATATATTGAATATCAATTTGATGATGGTTCCACTCAACAGATGTTTATTAATTACCTATTGAGTGTCAAAGATATTGTTACTGGGGAGAAAGAATTAAACAAAATCTGAACCCTGTTCTCCTAGAGCTTTCAGCCTTGTTCTATAAGCATTTAGATTTTCTCGCATGATAATATGGAAAGGGGGTGGACAGGAAGAAGTCAAGATGAGACTAAGTTGCCATCTTCTGCAGCTGGGTGAATGGTGGAAGTTTCTGAAAAGATGCAAGTAAGAATAAGAGACACATGTGATTCCAGTGCGAGTTTCCAGCTCGGTTCACCATCTCGATGAGCTGACAGCCTATTCCAGAATATCATAGTGCACCACTTGGCTGTTTGTGGTGGGTGTTGGACTAAAAAGAGAAGAACGGCAGAAAGAGGGGTTGGGGAGTAGAACAAGTTTGCAGTAAGACAGAAGGGCAGATGTACAGTATGAGATGGGATGTGTATATTTAGAACTCATCGGATGCAGATACAGATTTCAGAGACATTAACTGCAAGTTCGCTGAAGTCTTGGCTATAGCATGGATAACTTTTTTCAGAAAAAGTAACAAAAGGAATGAAAAGATCTGTGTTCTGGGAAATAGCACTTCTGGAACAGGTGGAAGAAAAGGATGACTAGGGCACTGAGAAATTAGAGCCTGGAATTGGGAAGGAAAGTGGTTAGGCACTTTTACAAAAGTCAAGTGAGAAGAGAATTTCAAGGAAAGGAATGGAACTAGAGTGTCAAAATACACAGAAAAAGAGGGTGTAACCTTAGTCACTAGATAGTATTGATAAGGAAACAACCTCTGAAGCTCTCTTCTATCTATATTGGTGTTTGATCTTAATGTTGGATGCTGCATTTATTTAGATCAATGTTTCACAATTCTAATTATATATTAAAATCACTCAGGGAGTTTTAAAAAAGTTCCATGCTCAATCCATCCTCAGACAAATTAAGTCATAAATCAGTTGACTGTCATTGATTTGGGCCAGTACTAGTAAGAAGAACAAAGCTTAGTGTGATAGTTAAGAGTAGGAACCTGAGTTTTATATCCTAGCTCTACTATTTCTTGGTTATTTGACTTTAGGAGAATTATTTACCCCAGAAGGCCCTTGACTCTTTATTTCAAAACAGAAGAATAGGGAACATATGACTACTTATAATACAAAAGTGCTGAGGAGAATGACAAGCTTATACTAAATGTTTAATTCATTTGGAACCATTTTCTTCTGAAAATATCAGTCTAAATTCCCAAGCTGCCAGCTTATGATCAAGGAACTGAGGACTGGAATAATCTGGATCTCCATTTTCAACGTTTTTTTGTTTCATCTTTTTGAAATATAAATCTATGTATACATATACACACATATCTATATGGCTCCGTGGTAAAGAAGCTGCCTGCAATGCAGGAGACACAGGAGACATAGGTTTGAGCCCTGGGTTGGGAAGATCCCCTGGAGGAGGAAATGACAACCCACTCCACTATCCTTGCTGAAAAACCCCATGGATCGAGGAACCTGTCAGGCTGCTATCCATGGGGTCACCGAGTCAGACACAACTGAGCACACGCGTGTGCACACCCACACACACATGTTCATTATCGTGTGCACTGACAAACTGATGGTCTGGGTTCTGAGCAGAGTATGTCAATGAACACCTGCTCTAGAATGAACTTCAACTGGGAAGAATAATCACCAAATTATTTCAGTGCTCACAGGGTACCAGGGACTGCTCTCAGTCCTTGATTATAACAATTCTATAAAGGGAGTCCTAAAGTGAGACTTGGGGAGATGAAATAACTTGCTCAGGCATCTCCATCAGAAGGCTGGGTTCTTAATGGTCCTGTTCTACTGTGGGCATAGAGGGATTTAGGAAAATAAAGAAACATGGAAGCAGGATAGGACTACATTCCTCCACACAGGTAAACATGTGCCCCGACACACTGGAAGAGAACTCATGCCTTCCTTTGGACTTTCACAAGAAACTGAGTGCAGAAAATCTGGGCCCTCAGTCTAAAGAGCTGGTGCTTTAAATATTTAATCATACTATTTTTTGGAATTGATTTGAATTAAAGTATCAAACCAGGCATGGAACGGAAGTTAAGTGTTGTTTAAAGTTGTTTTAAGGGTTCTTAGTGTTTGCTCCCTGTTGAATTGAGTCAAAATAGAATGATAATTATAAACTGACTTTAACAAATAAACTATTCTTTAAAGGGGAAAATTAGTTCTTTTCATATTTAAACTATGCAATTGTGAAAGAATAGATTTTTAGTAATGAGAATTACTGAACATACAATTCTAAATAAAATATGTGGACACAGTTTCTTATATATGCACTGTGACATTAGCACACAAAATTTTATCGCTCAGATTAATTTACATTTCTTAATATGGGGCTGACTTCCATTTTTTGTTCCAACTGAAACACAAAATTAAGCTTTTTTTTTTCAGAGTTGAAAACACATTCTATTTTTTGCACAGACCATTTAGTGAGATTTATTTAAATAAAGTGACTGCTGCTGCTAAGTCACTTCAGTCGTGTCCGACTCTGTGTGACCCCCATAGATGGCAGCCCACCAGGCTCCCCCATCCCTGGGATTCTCCAGGCAAGAACACTGGAGTGGGTTGCCATTTCCTTCTCCAATGCATGAAAGAGAAAAGTGAAGGTGAAGTCACTCAGTCTGTCCGACTGTTAGCGACCCCATGGACTGCAGCCCACCAGGCTACTCCGTCCATTGGATTTTCCAGGCAAGAGTACTGGGGTGGGGTGCCATTGCCTTCCCCGTTAAATAAAGTGAAGAACTGGGTAATATATGACTTATTTTATCCTTTACCCCAAAGTATATATTTTTTCTATTAGAACTTATTTTTATTCAGACAATTCCTACTCTGGATTGTTTTCTTCTTAAACTTATTATCTGTTGATTTACCATATGCTTATAAACAAGTGTTAATAACATAATGGAAGTCATCATGTAAACAAATCAGAATCTCCGAAAGTACTGAAATAGAACCAATGAAAAGAGGTCATAACACTGAGTGGAGAAAAACAAAAAATTAGAATGAGCCAACCTCAGTTTTAGAAGGTTTGGCACAGTGACAACTGAGTATATCAGATTCTGGGGAGATTGTATGTCCCTCTCTTTTTTTTTCCGTATTTGTCAGCTCAAATTAAAATTCTGTTTGCTATTGTAGGAAGAGCAATTTTTGGAGAAAAAAAGTCTTTGGCTTAAATTTAAACCACATTTGGAATTTTCACATTACCTTTTCATTTGGGAAAATTCAAAAAGTAACTCACATCAAGTAAGTGTGCCATCTGAACTGTAATTCCCATGTTTATCTCTATATCAGAGAATGGCTGAATTGCTTTGTTAATTTATACTAGTGCTATCCACTTTTGGTATGCAAAAATGCAGAAATAGGAGTGACTCTTATATGTGCCTAACCCAATGGTTCAACTTAATTAGACTATAATGTGCACATTTTTAGTTATACAATATTTTTCATAATAATTATATGCTATGGAGACATCTATTAAAAGCCTAAAGTGATCATTTAAATGCAAAATCTCTAATAGAACTCCATTATATTTTTCATACTAAATTAACATTACAGGCTTCTAATGGATGCTTTAATTAGGCATCGATGTTATCCGTAATATTTGGCAAAATAAAATCTGTCACTGTGAAATATTCATTAAGTTCAATTTCCATCCATCAATATCAAGTGTTTTCTGAACCTTATGATTTAAGTAAGAAGCTAAGAGCTAAGTGGGAAACTAAAAACCCTCAGACAAGTCTCCTTCCTATGCTTCCTAGGAAAATACATGGCCGTCAAGTGTCTTTTGTATTTTATAACTGCCCAACTACTGGCTTCTTTTTGGCCATTTAGGCTCAAAGGAGTTCCATTAAGAGGTTATCCTAACGCCACACAGAATGAAACAGAGAAGGTCTACACTAATTGGAATACACATCCTTCAGGAAGCAACATAAAGGAAATGTGCTGGGGTGTGTATTTGTAGGCTCCATTAGAAGAATTCCAAGGTCAGCAGTGCTAAGAGGAGACAATCAGAGAGGGTCAGGAGTCAACTGAGATGCTGGGACAGAAACCTCATACATAAGAGGTTTGAGTGGCATGTGGGAGGTAAGCCACGGCAGGCCACGTGGAGCAGCACAGGAAATAAAGCTGAGATGCCTACCAGTAATTTTCCCATTGGCTTCCAAGGGAGGCTGCCAGCTCACGATGACAGTGCGAGGCTTCCCTTCTCGAGTAATGACTGTCAGATCCTTCGGAGCAGAGGTCGGGGCTGTGAGATGAAACAGAAACATGGTCTTGTCATTGGATATGAAAGAAAACAGACATTTATGGGGCTTCTAATCACGATGCTGACACGCAGGATCTATCATGCCATATATCATGCTTATTTTACCATGGATGATTTAAGTATCTGAATTAAGCAAAGACACAGGAATTAATATTTTTCCAGGAAGTTAACTGTTTTTCAAAGGTGAGACTATAGGGAGGAAAACGGAATATGCATGACTATAGAGAAAAGTATAACTGGCATTTTCAAGTGAGCAATTCACTAAAATTCAAGAACCATTATAAAAGTTAGCAAGATCAATGGCTACATGTCTCCAAGAAACAAAAATTCTGTTACGACTGCAGAATTTTTAAGTGAAAGTTTACCTAATGCTATTTTTCCTTAAAAAATGAATTTAAACGCAGGTCACGACATCTTGCTTAGGTAACATCTGGTTATTTCCCAACAAGAAGGAAAAGAAATATTTGAAAACGGAGGAGACAAGGAATCTATGAGGGTCTTAGTATCAACCGGCATGTGTGTGCTCAGTCATTTAATCACTTCTGACTCTTGGTGATCCCGTGGACTATAGTCCACCAGGCTCATTTGTCCATGGGATTTCCCAGGCAAGAATACTGGAGTGGGTTGCCATTCACTTCTTCAGGAGATCTTCCTTTCCCTGGGATCGAACCTGCCTCTCTTGCACCTTCTGCCTTGACAGAAAGATCAAACTGGTAGGAAGTAAAGATGTTAAGAAACCCTGTCTTGCTTAAAGCTACTCTTCCCAATGTTGTTTGAGGGGAGCAAAAAATCGCCAGCCCCAAATATTTTGCCTCTCTGGCATAAGAATTATCTTAAGTTGATTATTTTTTTAAAAAAAAGCAGACAGAGGAAAAGTTCTGAAAAACAAGTAGAAGTTACCCTCTCATAAAAGAGAAATTTATGTTTTATAAGGTATCCCCCTTTATGTGCCATGGGCTTCCCCGGTGTTCAGACGATTAAGAATCTGTCTGCAAAGTGAGAGACCCAGGTTCAATCGCTGGGTCAAGAAGATCTCCTGGAGAAGAGCATGGCAACCCACTCTAGTATTCTTGCCTGGAAAATTCCATTGACAGAGGAGCCCGGGAGCTACAGTCCATGGGGTCAGAAAGAGTTGGACATGACTGAGCGACTAACATTTCATTTCCCTTTTGTACCAGGAAGAGGAGGATGACAAGGAGACAGAGACTTCAATGTACATGATGACCATGCCCTTGTTTATTGCGATTTGTCTGAAAAATTCCCGTTACTGGCTCCCTAACCTCCCAGCACCTTTGTCTTTAGCTGGAGACGGTATTGAAGATGGTGACCATTGTTTTCTTGGGTATCTTCCATGTACACTAATCTATACTTATTATCAGATGTCTGTTTGTTTTCCTCCTGTTCATCTGTCTCTTATTACAGGGACATTCAGCCAAAAGCCTGGAAGGATAAAAAGACTTTTCTTCCCCAGTATGTTGCTCATCAAAAGTTTAAATATACTTCAAAGGCAAGAGCAAACTGGCCAACCTCAGCCAGTATCTTTCAGACTCCCTTTGACCTGCTTTCTCCCTGGTTACGCTTTGAAAGGCAGCTCCTGTTCCTTCCAGGTAACTCACAGTGCCCCAGTCTATTGTCATAGTCTTTTTCAGTTACCCTAGATGTGACGTAGGCAGTTTAGGAACATACCTAACTTCCACACTGGGGTTCAGAGCAATTTCCTGATCTCTGCACAGGGGTGCTTGTATATCACATTCACCTACTGTGTATTACAAATTGGTCCTAATTCCGAATGCCTCTCCACACTTGCAATTCTCTTCGGCTTTTCTAGCGACTGTATAGTACAGAATCTGAGCATTACTGACACTCTTATTTCCAGCTTCTCTTACTAAAAGAATTCAGACAGAGGGACACCCAACATTCCCATCTACTGTACCATTTTATTTCCAACACCCCGGTTCTCAAAGCCACTAGTTAGTTAAGTCACTCAGTCGTGTCCGACTCTTTGTGGCCCCGTGGACTGGAGCCCAGGCTCCTCCATCCATGGGATTCTCCAGGCAAGAATACTGGAGTGGGTTGCCATTTCCTTCTCCACTCAAAGCCACTAAGATTCTAAATTAACCAGAGATGTACTAATGGTAATATCCTGACAAAGTACTCACTATACTTAAAGCTTTNGCCCCATGGACTGGAGCCCAGGTTCCTCCATCCATGGGATTCTCCAGGCAAGAATACTGGAGTGGGTTGCCATTTCCTTCTCCACTCAAAGCCACTAAGATTCTAAATTAACCAGAGATGTACTAATGGTAATATCCTGACAAAGTACTCACTATACTTAAAGCTTTCTCTTTTTTTTTTGAAAAAGAAAGAGGAAAAGAAAGAAGGACAAGGAAGAGAAGATCTTTGAGTAAAAATGAAGTGAAAGTTGCTCAGTCATGTCCAACTCTTTGCGCCCCCGTGGACTGTACACTCCATGGAATTCTCCAGGCCCAAATACTGGAGTGGGTAGCCATTCCCTTCTCCAGAGGATCTTCCTGACCCAGGATTCAAATCAGGGTCTCCTGCATTGCAGGTGGATTCTTTACCAGCTGAGCCACAGGGGAAGTTTCATATATATCTTTTAATGGAAAGAAATAGAAAGAACATTCTTGCAAAAAAAAAAAAAAAGATTTGTAATAGTGAAACACTGAATAGGCAATGCTATCTTAAGGAAGGCTTAGTCATGTAAAGAGATCATTCAAGATATTTTCTGAGCCACAGATAGAAAGGTAATTTGTGGTTTACAAGATCAGTTGTGTCCAGCTGTTTTTCAACTGCATGATCTATAGTCCACCAGGCTCCTCTGTCCATGGGATTTCCCAGGCAAGAATATTAGAGTCGGTTGCCATTTCCTTCTCCAGGAGGGTCTTCCTGACCTAGGGATCAAACTCATGTCTCCTGCATTGGCAGGCAGATTCTTTATTGCTGAGCCATGGGGAAGCCCAGGAAGATAATAGATAACCAAAAATTAGAGTATTATACCAAACATGTGACCAAAGTATTAGACCTTCAGCTTCAGCATCAGTCCTTCCAACGATGCTGTGTAAAGATGTGTATAAGAGACAGTCTATAGTCCACCAGGCTCCTCTGTCCATGGGATTTCCCAGGCAAGAATATTAGAGTCGGTTGCCATTTCCTTCTCCAGGAGGGTCTTCCTGACCTAGGGATCAAACTCATGTCTCCTGCATTGGCAGGCAGATTCTTTATTGCTGAGCCATGGGGAAGCCCAGGAAGGTAAGAGATAACCAAAAATTAGAGTATTATACCAAACATGTGACCAAAGTATTAGACCTTCAGCTTCAGCATCAGTCCTTCCAACGGATATTCAGGACTGGTTTCCTTTGATCTCCTTGCTGCTCAATGGACTCTCAAGGGTCTTCTCCAACACCGCAGTTCAAAAGTATCAATTCTTCAGTGCTCAGCTTTCTTTATGGTCCAACTCTCACATTCGTACATGACTACAGGAAAAACCATAGCTTTGACTAGACAGACCTTTGTCAGCAAAGTAATGTCTCTGCTTTTTAATACGCTGTCTAGGTTTGTCATAGATTTTCTTCCAAGGAGCAAGTGTGTTTTAATTTTGTGGCTGCGCCCACCATCTGATGCTGGGAAAGATTGAAGGCAGGAGGAGAAGGGGATGACAGAGGATGAGACGGTTGGATGGCATCACCGACTTGATGGACATGAGTTCGAGCAAGCTCTGGGAGTTGGTGATGGACAGGGAAACCTGGCATGATGCAGTCCATGGGGTCACAAAGAGTCAAACATGATTGAGCAATTGAACAGAACTGAAACCAAATATCATAAGACATTCTCCAATTTTGGAATTAATTGAAACACTTGTTTCTCTAACCTGTTTTTTCTTAACTGTGTTAAAATTAAAATTGATGCTTATTTAGAAAACAAATGGTGATGATTAGATTGCTTCACTGAATCTAGGTTGATATTCAAAAAATATAAATGACTCCAGCTTAAACTAGCAAAATAATACACTGAAGAGCTGGTTATAAAAAACAAAACAAAACTAACGACTAATCTATTTCAGGTGCTGAGAAAAGTTTTCTTTTTCCTCAAGCCACGTGACTAGATTCTGGTATTAGAATCAATGCCTTAGATGTTTAGGATTATCATATGAACTGCACACTGTTCCCTCATATTTACTGAAAGCTAAGAAATGTATTTATTTGGCTGCACTGGTTTTAGTTGAGGCTGGCAGGATCTTCACTGCGTCACGTGGGATCTTTCATTGTGGTTCAGGAACTCTCTGCAGGGGGTGGGGGGCAGCAGGCTCAGTAGCTGGGGGCCTTAGTTGCTCCTGGCATGGAGGATCTTAGATCCCGACCAGCAATAGAACAGTCAGCCCCTGCATTGTAAGGTGGATACTTAACCACTTAAAAAAGAAGGAGCAGTAATGTCCTCATGCATTTTTCCCCATCATGAACATAAACACACACCAACATCTTGGGCATTTGTGTTTGGACTGCTCAGATGCTACCCTCTCNTAAAAAAGAAGGAGCAGTAATGTCCTCATGCATTTTTCCCCATCATGAACATAAACACACACCAACATCTTGGGCATTTGTGTTTGGACTGCTCAGATGCTACCCTCTCCTCCTTCATTTAGAGAAACATGTGGCTTTTTCCTTTGGGGGACAAGGTCTCCTCTCTGTCATGTGAGCTGGGAGCAACATCAAATAGGAATTTCCTGGCTTCCATCTCACTCTCTGCAGCTGTGCGATTCTCTCTTCTGGGAAACTGAATGCTGATGGCAGAAAGGAGAACACGTGGAGTCACACCACTGCAATTGCAACGCCTTGCAGGGAGAGTGCAACAGTTCCTCATCTCTAACGCCTGGGGATGTGCTGCCTCCGTCCCTTGCCAAGGCTTCACTATTTAAGCTACCCTTCCAGTTATTTTTATTTTACCTAAATTAACTAGAGTAGAATTAAAGATTTATCACCAGGACAGAATGTATGCTTTAAGAATTTGTCAGCTGCCATTATCCTTATTATGAGTAATTTCAGCACAAGTGCATCATATGTGGCATCATAGAGTCTTTGCATTATTACAGAATTAGAAGCAAACTCCAGAGTTATTTCACTCACTTCATTTTCTTCTCACGGTTTTAAAGTGTGCAGACACTTGCAAATTACTTCTTGCTTCTCATCATCACCCATGAATCTTATCCATAGGCTATTTACACCTTTGTCCAGATCATTATCTGTTTGGACAATCACCCTATCTACCAGTCACATTTCTAAAAGTTAATATCTTTCTGTCAGCTATGGGTCTCAACACAGACGTCCTTACAAGGCTAGGCAGTTCAGGAGAAATATAGGGTTCATTTATCAAGTCAGACATTGTTGTGTGTTTATGTTTATGATGGGGAAAAATGAATAAGGAAATTACTACTCCTTTTCTTTCAGCAAGGGAGGACCAAATACCTTACTGGTTTACATTTAACTCCTTTCATCTCCTTTTAGGTTAAAAGAAAGAGCATGACTTTTATTAGTCCCATAATCTATAACTCTCCCTAAGAAGCTAAGAACACTGGCATCCTGGGCATATTTCTAGAAGAATGATTTTATATATGTAAACACGTAAAACAGACGAAGAAGGTGCTGAAATTAAACAACTAGAAAAAACTTCTTACAGAAAGACGTGCCCTCAGAATTGTAAAAATACTCCCAGTGAACTCAGAGTTAAGGTAGTAATCTGAAATTAAAATTAGAGCTGCCATGCTGTGGGACAAAATCAAAAGGAAAAAGAAATTCAACTTACTCAGATAAAAGTTTTACTGCCATACGTTTTAGAATTTGGAAATGTGTGGTATAGTTTATCCCCAAATATGATGTAATACCATGAAAGCTTAAAAAGTATGTTAAGCCCTATTTCCTTCAGATTTGGATCTCTGTGAACTATAAATGCAAAGTGCCCTGCATGTCTGCTAAGGTTATAAGCTCAACATTTATGACCCATAGCAAATGGGACTGGAAAAATTTACAGTGAATTGCATTCCCTCTTGATTTGAACTATTGCAAAATGCATGGAAGTTTTCCATCGTGTTGCCTTATTTCCAAACAGTGAACATGACTCCCTAGAAATTTCTTCCCAGTCAACTGTGTGTGTGTGTGTGTGTGTGTGTGTGTGTGTGTGTGTGTGTGTGGGTTGCTCAGTCATGTCGATTCTTTGCAGCCTCATGGACTGTAGCCCACCAGGCTCCTCTGTCCATGAAATTCTCCAGGCAAGAATACTGGAATGTGTAGCCATTCCCTTCTCCAGGGGATCTTCCTGAGCCAGGGATCTCCTGCATTACAGGCAGATTCTTACTGTCTGAGCCACCAGGGAGCCCATGAGGTGAGCATCCACAGGCCTACAGCTGCAATGAATTCTTCATTCTGCGTCTAATTTTTTTCCAAAAAAGTAAACATCTACAATGTCTGTTGATCAAAGACACACATGCATTGGACAGAGAGTAAAATGCCTTTACTTCAATGTACTGAACAGCAGATTTATATTCAGAAATCCTCAATTAATGTACAAATTAAAACCAGATTACTTATTCCACTGGGGACTCATTTTCTTATTTAGAGCTGGAAGAATAGTATTTGATATAAAAGTACTGTGAATGATTTTATGCATGATTAAGTGTAATTTAGACATCACAGCGCACACATGTTCCAGACTCCTCGGAACCTGGGAAATACCAGCGGCGAATATGTAGGGGAAACAGTTCTTCACATACCTGCCTCATACGTGGTGGCGTGTGCAGTCATGCTCCAGGTGCTGGACCTTCTGTTTTTCGTGACCATGACTGAAAACTCATACATTGTGTTTGGTTTGAGGCCCGTCGCTGTGTAACTCAGAGACGCTGTGTCTTCTGACTACACAAGTGGGAAATAAGAAGAGAGAGAAGAAAATGAACCCTATCAACCTGGTAAATCAAGACACAAAGGAAGACTACCCAAAGCAACAAAAAGGGAATTTATTTCCAAACAGCAGAAGACCCAGGACAAAGCACTGACTTTATTTCCTTTCTGTCCCAGTTCACACTGGCTGATTGCACATCTAAAACGTAATCGATAAAATCAGGTGTTATGTTGTTCAAAGGGGCACATAGCTGATAAATTTTCACAAGTGAGGCAGTAACCACAGAGACAGGACCAATTCCACCTCCTTCTGTCAGTTCCATTTGTAAGGTTATCTGCACTGACTTGAACTTCATTTCTAATAATTGAAAACGCTTTTTTCAGAGGCTTTAATGTTTTATATATTTCACATAAATTATTATGATTATTTTCCATAGATAATAAGATGAATTTTTAGAGATCTAATGCTTATTATTTTTTTAAAACAAGGCTTATGAGACAGACTTTTACGCATGCAAGATCTAGATAGCCATTATAAAGAAAATGGACAGCAGCAACATTGTGTCATGCGTTCTTCTTTCTTTATGAACAGATCATATTAAACACAGACAGAAGTACGGTCACTGGAGCAGTTAATCAGGAAGAGAACAAGAAATCTGATAAAATTTAAATGACTACGTAACTGTTAATATTTTTCATCTTCTGAATACATTATTTGTCTTTTAAACAACAGGTTAAGGATATTTTAATAGAAAGTAAATTATCTGTCTCTATTGCTTAGTCAATAGATCAAAATTATAATAATGAAACAGGTTAATCTCCCAGGTTAATGTGTATTTTCCATATGATGAGGCAAATTTAAAACTACTTATGCCTCTTACACATTTCAATTTATGACTGCCATTTAGTCCTTGATCTTCTTCCAAGGTTAAATATTTACTTTTAAGTTTATTACATTTGTTGTATTTCTACGTCTAGAAAAATCAAGGAAAACATTTTGTCTCCACCTATGTCATACCTATCTCCTCCCTAGCTATTCCAGTATATCTTTCTTATTTTACTATGAATCCTTCTTAGACTATAGCTATGAAAATCCTCCATTTCATTATAAAACCAAATAAATATTTAACTGTACTAATAACATTTCGATGATGTGCCCATCCATCCTATTAAAGTGATGACCTCATAAACATTTATCAGAAGCTCCTCTTAAAAAAAAGTCACAAAAATGTGAGCCCTAAATAAATGTAAAAATACTTTATACATTCAGAAAGATGGAACCCCATAAAAAAAAAACAAACATGAAATGGGCAGCTACTATCTGACGTACTGATATATAACTTCCAATCTTGCCCTCCTTCCCTGTCAAGATACCACTAAGTCTTAGAAGTAGAAAGATGGGGAGAAACGGGGCAATGCGATATAGTTTGGCTAGGAGGGAAGGACACACTCTCTGAACATAGACATGACTGGCATTTGGGAGACAACCAAGCAATATTGTCCTTGCTTGTATTCCTAAATGACACACTTGCATCATTTAAGTACCATGAATTCATTGAATTTTCTCAGGAACTTTATGGAAGGTTACTGCTCAGCTAGGAGGGAAGGACACACTCTCTGAACATAGACATGACTGGCATTTGGGAGACAACCAAGCAATATTGTCCTTGCTTGTATTCCTAAATGACACACTTGCATCATTTAAGTACCATGAATTCATTGAATTTTCTCAGGAACTTTATGGAAGGTTACTGCTCATCATAAATCATTAGCCTGGAAGTACTCTGGGAAGTCATGGCTGTTTGTGTTTGTGTGTGTGTGTGTGTGTGTGTCCATGAGAGAGACAGAGCACAGAGTATATAGGTACTACCTCTCTGAACCTTGGTATCCTCATTTATAACATAGAAATAACCGTAGCACTGACCTTACAGTACTAATTAAAGTGCAAAAGTAAAATATGTTATCTGGCTCAGAGTAGGTACTAAATAAATGTTAGCTACAATATTTTATGCATTGTCTGGTGTGAAATATAGGTACTATATATGTCATATATATACACACATATATATATATATATGGAAATTTATGTACATGACAAATTCTCCATTGAGCTGTAAGAATTTTGAGGACTGATACTGAATCTTGAATAACTTTGTATCTCCTATAATACTCATGCTCTAATCAGTAGTCAGTGAATGCATTTTGAAAGGAATTTTATGTAAAATATCAAATGAGCAATCACTTTAGTAGAAAATAAATTATATAAAAAATTATCTATTTGATAAGGAAGGTCAATATAAAGTTNGAAATTTATGTGCATGACAAATTCTCCATTGAGCTGTAAGAATTTTGAGGACTGATACTGAATCTTGAATAACTTTGTATCTCCTATAATACTCATGCTCTAATCAGTAGTCAGTGAATGCATTTTGAAAGGAATTTTATGTAAAATATCAAATGAGCAATCACTTTAGTAGAAAATAAATTATATAAAAAATTATCTATTTGATAAGGAAGGTCAATATAAAGTTTTGGGCAATCAAAATATGAATGTCTGGCCTGATGTGGGACTAACTGAACTAGAAAGTATTCCTGTGGGGAGTGGTCTGGATAACGCCATCAGGTCATCTGAGGCTCTAGTTTGATGGGGAATTTTGTCAAGTTGTACAACCTACCCATAAAGATCTCTACATCCATACACAGCTGTAAAGAATCTTACTTATTCTTTTTATAGTAGGTGTCAACACCCCAATCACATAGATGAGAAAAATGAGATTGAACAAATTAAGTGACAGGACAGGATGCAGCAAAGCCAGCTTGTAAACCCTGGTCATTTGCCGCTATGTTTGCATTTCCCCCTGTTTATACTGTGCATTCTCTGCCCAGCTTATAAAGCTCTAGTGGGGAGTGAGATGAAGCAACAGATGATAGCGGGTGTGAAAAGTTCAAAATGAAAAACCAAAGCATTCTATTTCTATACTTTATAAGATTTAAATTTATTGTATGTCCATTCTGGATTGACCAGATATGATCTGTATTTATCCTTGCTCTCCAACTTAACTAACTCTCCCCCTCTAACCCTTCTTCTCAGGGTGTGGGTACAGAGTGTGCATGTGTGAGAAAGGTTATGAAATGTTAGTACTTAAAAGCTTTATTAGGTCAAAGAAGGTGATGAGGAGAGAAAAAGTAACAATATTATTTTTATTCTCATACCTCAACCCATAAGTGAAATCAGTCTCTCCTTACAGAGGATGATTTTTGGTTGAATCTCTTCTGTAGGCATTCTTAGCAAAACTCAATAATTTTGTTCTATTAACAATTCAACTAAAAAAAAAAATTCTGCTTTTGGAAATTTTGGAGCTCAAATCATTCTGCAGAGATCATTGTCCCTTAGAACATTTCACACATCGGCAAGGTACCCGTGGCCACGGGCATACAATTTTTAAAGTAGTCCTTTAATAGTAAACGTAGAATTGGGTAATCAGTATATAAAGAGATTTTTTTTTTAAAGTATTCGCTTATGTCTCATTTATTGTCTTATCTGATAATGTCATCTTTATTTATGGTTCTGCTGTGTCTTAAATCTGATACCATAAGATGGCTGCTGCTGCTGAGTCGCTGCAGTCGTGTCCAACCCTGTGAGACCCCATAGCCGGCAGCCCCCCAGGCTCCCCCGCCCCTGGGATTCTCCAGGCAAGAACACTGGAGTGGGTTGCCACCCCCTTCTCCAATGCATGCAAGTGAAAAGTGAAAGTGAAGTCGCTCAGTCGTGTCTGACTCTTAGCGACTCCATGGACTGCAGCCCACCAGGCTCCTCCATCCATGGCATTTTCCAGGCCAGAGTACTGGAGTGGGGTGCCACTGCCTTGGATTATGGATAGGACGCCTATTTCGACAATACTACTTGGACTAGGCTGGAGAGTTCCTCCAAGTACCTGACCTCGCAGGGAGACTGAACCAAAGGAAACTGCTTTTCAATTGGTTTCAACTAAAAACTGATTTACTATGAAATGTGAATTTTACGCCCTTTAAAGCCTGAATGAAACTAGAAGCAGAACTAGCATGACTACCGGGAAAAAAAAGAGGCAGACTGACAAAATTATTGGCGGGTTTTGCTTTAACTCCAGGGTCTTTAGAGTCAGAAATTTCTAAAGGACATTTTAATCCCCGCCCAGATCAGCCCTGGCTTGAGGCTGGATTAAGCACAATGGCAGTTTAGTGGAAAGCACATTGGATAAAGTATCAGGAGATGCAAATTCTCCGTGGAAGCTATCCCAGTCAAGTGGTGCAGAGGAGGGAGACAGCGGCGTATGAAGATTCTTGAGTGCCGGGCTCAAACTACTGCTCTCTCCGTTGCTTGGTAACATTTGGGTTCCTTGTTTCTCTTCTAGTTTTATTGAGATATAATCAACATACTGCACTGTGTAAACTTAAGATGTACAACTTAATGATTTGACTTACATACATCAGAAAGTGGTCACCACTAAACAGTAAGTTTAGTGAATACACACCATCTCATATAGATACAAAATTAAATAAATAGAAACAATATAGTTTGCTTGTGATTAGAACTCAGGATTTATTCTATCAACTTTCATATATAACACCAACCAGTGTTAATTATATTTATAATGTTGTTCACTATATCCCTAGTGCTTATAACTGGAAGTTTGTTCCTTTTGACTGCCCTTCTCTCCCCGCTTATGCTCTAATTTTTAAAGCTACCTTCTTCATTCTAAATGGGCTTTGCTTGTGGCTGACATGGTAAAGAGTCTGCCTGCAAATGCAAGAGACCTGGGTTTGATTTGTGGGTCGGGAAGATTCCCTGGAGAAGGGAATGGCTACCCACTCCAATATTATTCTTTTTTTTTTTTTTACTTTTTTATTCTCTGCTGAGAATCACAAAACGATTTTGGAGTTACTTACCTAGCCAAGAACATATTTATATTTTCTAAATTGTAAAATAATGAACATGTCCTTTCTTTATAAAAGAAAAAAGTGTTTAGAAGAAAGGAAAGGCATTACAATGGCATAAGTATAATAAATGACAGAGGGACCCATCATGGTCGAGGCGAGAGTGGGAAATAGGCACACTGCTGGACTCGTACACCTCTGATGCTGGTGGTCTTGGGAGAAGCTCTCTGTCTCAGCCTGAAGAAGAATGTACATGAAAGCACATTTGAAACCCACTCCTCACACTGATGTGATCTTCTGACATTCGGCTCTGACCTTTCCCTTTGGATAGGTCAAAACTTCCCTTTGGAAGATGGGTCTCTTTTATTAAAAAAATTATTTATTTTAATTGGAGGATAATCACAATGTTGTGGTGGTTTTTGCCATACATTGACATGAGCCAGCCATGGGTGCACATGTGTCCCGCATCCTGAACCCCCCTCCTACCTCCCTCCCCACCCCATCCCTCTGGGTTGTCCCAGAGCAGTGGGTGCCCTGTTTCAGGCATCGAACTGGTCATCTGTTTTACATATGGTAATGTACATGTTTCAATGCTATTCTCTCAAATCATCCCACCCTCACCTTCTCCCACAGAGTCCAAAAGTCTGTTTTTATATCTGTGTCTCTTTTGCTGTCTTGCATATAAGGTCATCGTTACCGTCTTTCTAAATTCCATATATATGCGTTAATATATTGTATTGGCATTTCTCTTTCTGACTTAACTTCACTCTGTATAATAGGCTCCAGTTTCATCCACCTCATTAGAACTGACTCAAGTGTGTTCTGTTTCACAGCTGAGTAATATTCTATTGTGTATATGTACCACAACTTCCCTACCCATTTGTCTGCCAATGGACATCTAGGTTGCTTCCATGCCCCAGCTATTATTGTAAACAATGCTGTGATGAACACTGGGGTACACGTGTCTCTTTCAGTTCTGGTTTCCTGGGTGTGTATGCCCAGCAGTGGGATTCCTGGGTCAAATGGCAGTTCTATTTCCAATTTTTAAAAGGAATCTCCACACTGTTCTCCACAGTGGTTGCACCAGTTTGCAGTTTGACCAACAGTGTAAGAGGTTCCCTTTTCTCCACATCCTTTCCAGCATTTATTGTTTGTAGATGTTTTGATGGCAGCCATTCTGGCATGAGGTGATAACTTATTGTGGTTTTGATTTGCATTTCTCTAATAATGAGTAATGTTGAGCATCTTTTCATGTGTTTATTAGTCATCTGTAGGTCTTCTTTGGAGAAATCCACTCCGGTGTTCTTGCCTGGAGAATTCCACAGACAGAGGAACCTGGTGGGTTACAGTCCATGTGGTTGCAAAGAGTCGGACACAACTGAACGACTAACTCTTTTTCATCTTAAATAATCATTCTGTGAATTTTTAAAATATGTTTTCATATATTATTTCACTTGAATAAATTCTGAATCTATAAAGTACTCCATGAATCTGAGTTTATTATACATTTCAAAATTGTAAGTAACAACGTTAAGTATGTGAAAGTGAAAGTGTTAGTCACTTATTCATGTCCAGCTATTTGTGACCCCATGGACTATAACCTGCCAGGCTCCTCTGTCCATGGAACTGTCCAGGCAAGAATACCGGAGTAACAACTAAAAGATGTTAAACAACCTCTATGATCTAGCATGGTCCTAAGTTAATGGTGGATGCTTAACAATTACTCGATCTAATTTTACTCTACAATTGTGTATTGTTATATACACTACTAATGTGGTAGGCTTAGGAGGTAGCATTCGATTATATAAATGAATATTTGTTGGAGTTGCTCTGGCTGACTGATAGAGATGTGAACGGACGACAATGCCTCAAATGTGTATCTCTAAGGAGGAAAAGGGGACGACAGAGGATGAGATGGCTGGGTGGCATCATCGACTCGATGGACATGAATTTGAGTGAACTCCAGGAGGTGGTAATGGACAGGGTGGCCTGGCATGCTGCGATTCATGGGGTCTCAAAGAGTTGGACGTGACTGAGTGACTCAGCTGAACTGAACTGAAGTAGCTCCTGGGTTGGTGTGTGTGTGTGTGTGATGACTCAATGAGAGGACAAGGATAAGGGAGCTGGTCTAATTCATATTAGTTAAAGGGGAGGGTACACTGTGCATTTTCTTTACCACATGAGGGCCTTTCAAGGCTAAATGAGGAAACAGATGTTAATGACTTGAGGTGTGTTCACCATCTAAGTATAGTATAACAAAATCTTCATGTATTCCTTCTCATATTCACTATAAGATGGGTCTCTGCATACAATGTTAATATGCGTGACTGCGGCATAAACCTAGATTCCACATGAAAAGAAAAATACCAAAATCTATCCAAGAAACTAATGCATAATTCTGCTATTTTCAAAAGAAAATGGCTTTCTCTTGTACAGAATTACATTATTTATACAAACCCAACATCTGGTGGAATTCAAATAACATTTTGCAGCTCTTGATGCTTTTCTACCTCATCTTAGAATGTTTCCTAAGACACAATAATTCCCATGCCAGTTTTAGAGTACTGAGTTTTAAAATGCTTTGTTTTCCATTTCGTGTCACTGCAGCAATATAACTCATGACAGTCCAGGACGTGTTTAAAACAATGGATTAAACAAATGACAGTTCAAGTTAAACTTCATACTATCAGTTAGAACGTCACCTTGTATTTCGCGTTCGCAGAAAAGCTGGTCCTCCACCGGACAGTGTAAAGTCGCACTTCGGACGTTTTTTGGTTCTTAGGGACAGAGTTGTCTGCCCAGCTGACCCTCACGGCATCGTGGGTAAGAGCCACAGCCTGTACACCTACTGGTGGGAGCATGGGGGTGGAGACATCTGGGACCGAGGTGGGGAAGTCATCAAGCAAAGGATAATAATCAACTGGGTCAGTGGGATCTGGGTTTAAAAACCCGACCAATGAAGCAAACAAATAAATACATAAACAAAAGAGTTAAAAAAATAAACATCAGTGGCAACAGATCACAATGAGTTAAATGTATGGCAATAATGATGAAAGGGAACATGAGAAGAACAGAAAAAATTATAATTAATTCAATCGGAAATCTCATTAGAAACAGTATTGCTAGATTACAAAGGTAACTGTTTTCCATAATTTCCTTATTTCCTTAGAATGTGGGTATCAATTTGCCTGTCGCTTCTCGTTACATATTTTAAAAGTCCACTTTTTTTTCTTGGAATGTCGCACATTGCTTCTTCAAAGGTCTAGTATAGAATTAATCAGTTTTATAATTAGAAAGATACATCAAAATAAAATTCTAAGGATTGTCTATTTCATTTCCTCCTGCAAAAGAAATAAATGCCTATCTGATACCTGTTATTTGTTTTTCTCCTTCTCTAACGTGATTTGGTATCTCTAATACTTCTATTATTGCTTAGGTTTTATCTGCATAAATATTGTGTAGGTAAGAGACAAACAAAGGATAATGAGCAGAGGGCCCTGAGATCCATAGCAATCTATGGCTATGACTGCACGATGTCAGGCCAAGTCCACATGGGTCAGTGATGTGATAATTAGGTTTTACATGGCACATGGTGTGGTTATATTTTACCCACATTCTCACAGAATAAGTTATTTATGGCATCCCTATGTTCTATATTCCTTGTTCTATAATTTTAAATTCCAAGGAAAGACTTGGAATTATTGGGCAGAGAGACAGAATGAACTCTGTACGGACGGATGAGATTCATGATGAGATACACACTTGCTTTGATCCATAACCTAATCAGAATCCGAATACCGATGTCTGTGGTTTCACAAAATTCTCTAGAAAGACCTTGTATTTGTTTTGATGCTGCAGATGCCAGAATCAGGAGAGTTTATTTTGCAGCTGAAGAACAAGTCCAATATTGAGCCTTTTATTTATTATTGAAGGTGTTTAAATTTGTTAAACAACCTGTGTTCTCACTAACAAAAATGAGATGAGCTCTTAGACTGGCCATATAATGGCATTTGGAGAGATGAAACCTACCAACATATAGAGTATCTGGAACAGTAAACATACTGAACTTATATTTGTAAAGTATAGTATAGAGACTGTGGGTTGAGTTTCATGATTACCTCACTTTGTTCACTGAATTTTAAAAGTCTACTCCCTACTCATTACTATTTTCTAATGAATTATTTAGTAGTTTACTGGCCTATGGTCTTTGGAGCAAAATATAAAATCTGAAAAGAAAAAGAGAACAAAAGGAAGACAAAAAAAGAGAGAGAGAGAAAAATGTGTGTTTAAAATTTAATGACAGAGCCCAGGCTTTTCATATTTCCTTTGATGTGTCTTCTTATTAAGGGCTCCTTTAAACCCGAATGGATTTATGAGATGATGAAGGGGCAGTTGAAGACACTGCAGCCTCTAGGAGGATCCCAATCAGTCATCAGGCTGGTACATCAGTGGAACATTCTGGCAAAACTAAAGCAGGCACTGTCTTCACTTGACTTATTTCTACTCTCAGCTGACTTAAAGAAGACTCCTTTAAACCCGAATGGATTTATGAGATGATGAAGGGGCAGTTGAAGACACTGCAGCCTCTAGGAGGATCCCAATCAGTCATCAGGCTGGTACATCAGTGGAACATTCTGGCAAAACTAAAGCAGGCACTGTCTTCACTTGACTTATTTCTACTCTCAGCTGACTTAAAGAAGAATGTGACACATATCACAGGACTACTCTCAATCACAAACTCTTTGTAGATCAACTTGTATTCATGTTATCCTATCTGTTGTTTCTTTGCTTAATCTAGTTTTGTGGAAAAATTATACTAACTTTATCGTTTTTCATAGATACCCCATATAAGGTTTTCAAAAGCAGTGATTTTAAGCAATGGTAATAATTCTGCTATTTCTGGCTTTTAGAAAATTATGTTTTTCATAAACTTCTTGTTGAGTTTCTCAGAGTCTCAGTTCCAGAAAGCATCCATAAATTTCAAGCAATGCTGTTTTTTGATATATACCTATGAACTTATGTAATTCAAAATTTCCTACCCTGGCCAAGTTTTTATTTCTTATTTTTGGTGGATTTTTTTTTTTTTTTCAGGCATGGCTTGACATTCTATTTGCCACTTCTTCCATAGCTGGGCTAATGCAACAGCCATAGTTACATGGACAATCTGACTTTAAATTAATTAAAATTAAATACAATTAAAGAGTCATTTATTGTGTTGCACTAGCCTATTTCAGATGTTCAACAGTCACATGAGCCTTGTGTCTGCCATAGTTGATACAGTAGGTATTTCTAACAAAGCAGAACTTATTAGTAGGTAGCAAGCAGTGCTCTAAATATATGCTACATATATTGCTAATTATCTTTCCCTCACAGGTCAGGAATGAGTAGTTGAATTAAATAAATTATTTTGCTGCCAAATAACTCTTTTTATGGTTTTTTTCTTCACCATTTGCAGTGGTGCTATTTGAAAGAGTGGGGAAAAAAAAAAAGACAAAAACACAAAATATAGCTTTAAACCTTTGCTAAAAAGAGAAACCAATTCAATTCCTAATAGTTGTTTTGGTGAGAACATATAAGTGTTTTAGTCAATATACTAAAGCTCAAAACACGCTTTTAAAAATAATACAATTTTATATCTGGATTGTACTTCATTTAGACATTTATGAAATAATTGAAAATAAACAAATTCAAACAATGCATCTCATTATTCGCCTGTTCTCATCCAGTCTCCGGGCTCAAAATGTCTTACTCTTGCAACAATATGAAATAAAATTTAAAAAAAGAAGCACCAAAACAAGCACAGTTAACCTGTCCTTTTGACCTAGCGAGACTTTGCTTGGCTGTAACGCTGATATGTTCAGAATGAGATGCAGTCCAGAGTGGACCAGCATCTATGAACACATCCATGTGGAAAGCACCATAGCCTGATATTCCAGCCTGATGCATTTACTGCCTCTGAGCTTTATTATTACTACTTTATGTTCATCTCTTTCAGGGCTACTCATGGGAGTCCTGTGCAGAGGCTCAGAGACCGAAAGTGTCTTCTAAGGATCCCTGAGACGCCCTTACCGTGTATAGTTGCCTGCAGAACCTAAACCTTCTATTCTGTTTACCTGTTATTTGTTCTCTGTGGTGTATGAAAACACAAGAAAATAAGTCTGCCACATCTGGGCAGGGATGTGGAAAGAGCTGGCTTTATTCATCCTCTCCAACCCCTTACTGACTTTTCCCCAATCAGAAAATCCCTCATACGCTTTTCAATTCTCAGTATTATTTCACTTCTCAGATCCATTAGGATTAGTCATAGCAGGAAAAAAATAGTCTTATGGATCACTGGTATTCTAGAAACCACTCTGGGGATGCCATATGCTAAGAATTAAAGAATGACAACAAATGTTAATGGAAAAGAGTTAATAACACCTCAAACAGTTCTCTGAGCAATTTATCTTCAAGTTATCCGAACTCTATCTCTATTATAACTAGTTTCTGCTCAAAACCAGATTTTGGGGGTCATCTTTGTGTTCCTTTCTTGTGGTCTTTAGTTTTGGTAAAAAAAAACTATGAGTTCTTAAAGACTGATCATGGTACAATTTTGTTCGGCCTGATCATGAGCTCAAATTCATAGTGAGGACTTTTTTTAACCATCTTTTACCCTAGGTAGGAAAGAGCTGACTTAATGAATAAACATTATGGGAAGCACTGGCTCATCCAAAGTGGTTGCTATCACTCAAAGGAATTTTGGCAGAATAAGAGAATAAGAGGAGGTAAAACTTCCAGACACCTTCACCATGTTATCTCACGGTTCCCATCCTGGCCTCTATTTGCCATATCTCTGTATTTAGACACAACACTTTTGACAGTAAATGTTCTCTGGGTAATATTTCTTATTTACCATTTTTTGGGAGTCAGAGTCCCTCTGATAATGCAATGCAAGATATATACTGTCTCCATGGATAAATTAATATACTGACATGCACCCAAGCTTTTGCATACCACTTCAGACCAGCACAGATATTAAATCCAGCAGTCAAAGATTCAATGAGACTCTAGAATAATATCCAAGGTTTAAAAGGAAACTTGGTGGAAATCAATAAAGGGATGGTATGCTGTGAAAACCACCACTCAACAATTGCAAATATGGTTTACAACTGTATATTCTCAAGACAGTTTCTGAATGAAACTTCCGGATTTGAAAAACAAACTGTACAAAGTTCACATAAATTTAGGTGGTAGCAAAAGTCACAGGACCCCATCATTTCCTGGAGGTTCATTTATTCCTAGCTGCCAGGACTCATACTCAGGCACCCCAGCAATTTTCCATGGTGCTCCTACTAAATCCTGCTCCTTTGCACAACATCCTTTGTTGTCATGAAGGTGAAAACAGCTGATAAGTTCAATGAACTTTGAGGATTGTGGGTTTTGAAAGGATCAAAGTATACATTAAAAAAGATGGAGTAGGATCCTGGGATTTGCTTTCACATTTCAGACATAAGGCTATTAGGAGTGGTCATGTGACTCTAAGTCATGTGACTGGGTCATGAGCAAGCCTCACAGAGGTACTTATGGTACTTATTCTGTTTCTGAGTAGGTCCAGCCTTATTCACAAATAGTCTCCATAAATGACTGGGATCTCGCTTTCTAACCCATCCCTTTCTCTTTCTCATTTCTTTGAGCCCTGTTTCCCTCCTTTGCCTCCTCTAAGGTCCAACTCACATAACAATTTCCAGAAGTGATAAGCCCTTGAAGAAACTGATTCTTGCAGTGCCTACAGGCCTTGGGCACTGTTGCGGTGACCTGTTGGCCCAGCTCAGAGAGAAGCTCCTGTATGACTCAGCCTAGTCCAAACCAGCCCCACAAGGGCAGTTCATGCTTAAGCAAGTGTCCATTCAGGCACCTGGTGGCCTTCTGCAGAGACCCTCCTGCCTACATTGAGCTGATTTGGAGATAAGTTGCCCAGAGGAATGAACAATGGTGTTAAGACACCAAAATATGAAACTACTGGAAAAAAATAAAGAGAATAAGGGATCTACATTCTCTAAGTCCAAGGACTAATTTACAGACTGAATTCCTCTCAAAATTTTGATAACCCTCAAAATAAAAAATTGTGCGTGTATATACACACATAAGGCTCAGACATGACTTTTTATGTTTTTTTCTTCATTATTTGTTTTGTTTCATTTTGATTTGTTTTCACAACTCAAATGCCTTGTGAAAAAAAGATTAACTATTTCAGCTTACCTGTGATAGATCGGGTGGTAGCACTTTCGTAAAGAGGAACTCCTTCTCCCGCATTGTTAAAAGCTTTTAGGGAGATGACATAATGGGAACTTGACTCTGGAGGAAAATAGAGAAAAAAAAAATGTACGTGTGGGTTTATTTAATGTGCTGAAATACTCAGGATAAACATTTTCCTGAAATCAAATTGAATATAGTCAATTAAGCAAACAGTTGAAAAATGAGTGAGCTTGATTCTGGGAAGAAGGCAGCAGTGGTGGAAATATAGTTTTTTGATCTTCCTGAATCTCCAGGTAAAAAGAGACAGAAAGACTAGATGGAGAACCAAAGGCATTCAGACTTTTAAGACAAAATGAGGTGATGGGATCTGTATGTTCACATCCTAAAATACCAGGGGGTGTGGACAAACCACCAAGGCCCTTAGAACCCGCACATTATTAGTATCTGTGGGAGAGAAATTAGAGGGAAACATCAATCCTGAGAACGGAGTAATTCTAAAATAACTACCAGGTAATGCTACTAATAGAAAGTGCAATAGACCAGTTTGAGAATAGTAAATATAAACACTTGAAACTAACCTACAAACTCTCCTTTCTGGGACAGGGCTCACCTTGGGAACAAACTATTGAAAATATATTTAAAATTTATGAGGAGATCAGAAACAACAGACATGAAAGGAAGGGAAAGTCCAGATCAAAGTAGGAGAGAGGAATAGTCTTGAAAATCTGGAAAACGGACTGCCATAGTTTTTAGTGTGTGCCAGGGTTTGGCCAGCTTTTCTGTAGGAGACCAAGATAGTCTGTACAGCCTTGCAGTCCACCTAGTCTCTGTCACATTCTCATCTACGTTTGTTTACAACTCTTCAAAAGTATAAAAAGCACTGTTAGCTCAGTGATGCCCCAACAAAAATAGGACCTGGACCAGATTTGACCCGCAGGCAATCCTAAAATACCAGGGGGTGTGGACAAACCACCAAGGCCCTTAGAACCCGCACATTATTAGTATCTGTGGGAGAGAAATTAGAGGGAAACATCAATCCTGAGAACGGAGTAATTCTAAAATAACTACCAGGTAATGCTACTAATAGAAAGTGCAATAGACCAGTTTGAGAATAGTAAATATAAACACTTGAAACTAACCTACAAACTCTCCTTTCTGGGACAGGGCTCACCTTGGGAACAAACTATTGAAAATATATTTAAAATTTATGAGGAGATCAGAAACAACAGACATGAAAGGAAGGGAAAGTCCAGATCAAAGTAGGAGAGAGGAATAGTCTTGAAAATCTGGAAAACGGACTGCCATAGTTTTTAGTGTGTGCCAGGGTTTGGCCAGCTTTTCTGTAGGAGACCAAGATAGTCTGTACAGCCTTGCAGTCCACCTAGTCTCTGTCACATTCTCATCTACGTTTGTTTACAACTCTTCAAAAGTATAAAAAGCACTGTTAGCTCAGTGATGCCCCAACAAAAATAGGACCTGGACCAGATTTGACCCGCAGGCTATAGTTCCCTAAGCCCTGAGGCCTGGTGTAAGAAAAACAAGAGGACAGGGAGCTCTGTCCTTTTAGAAGAGCTATTTGAATTTCTGAGCATTCAGGGAAACAAATCTCCTAAAAGCAAGCAAAAAAAAAATCTGCTGAGGTTAAGTTTCTTACAAAAGAAAATGAGGACACTATCATACCTACAGACAAGGACACAAAAAGAAGATCAAAAGTACACAAGAAAAACACATCAAACCCGCGATTTGCTACCCCAAAGTGAGCTAAGTAATGTTAAGAAAATAAAATGCCAAAGATGCAAGAGTAACAGAAATCAGAATGATTACAATTCATAAACGAGGTGGCAAATTTCAGAAAGAATTACATTTAAGTAAAGAAGTAATTCTGGAAAGGAAATATAACAAGGTGAATAAATAAAGCAATAAGGAGAAAACAAAAACAAGAGTAAATTAGGAAAGAACAAAGAAAAAGGCAGGAAAAAGTGGCACATATTACTGAGAAGGAAGAACTAAACCCTGGAGTAACAGCTGTCCTTGAGGGAAAAAATCAAAGAAAGGGAACAGAATAGATGCACAGAAAAAAAAAGCAATTCAAGAAATTTTTGCTGACTTAAAAAAATCTTTTAGGCATGTGGACAAAAAGAATACAGGATTTATAAGGGGGGGGGGATTAGATTATTATCAGATTTTTTTGACAGCATCGTTTTGTGCCAGAAGAAACTGAAGTAATTTGAGACACTCAAGGTAAGAAAATGTGATCCAAGGACTTCACAGTCAACAAGAGTTAACTTCAAATATAAAGGGCTGTTATAACAGTTTGATAACACCCAAACTGTTACCAACTTGCAAGGAATCAGGAAATATTGTTCCCCTGATCCTGAGAACCACTGGAAAATGAGCCTTAGATATTTAAAGTGACCTGAGAGATATTGATCTAATAGCTAACTGAAGAACAATAAATTTAATGAACTAAGACTAATTGAAGGTTAAAAGGAGAAATTTTATTTTGTAACACTACATGTTCTGATACTGCCCCCATATTATAATCATAAGACAAAATTAAGGGAGAATGGGGATAATATATATATAGAAACATTTTAATAATTATTATTGATAGTGAAACTATTATTAATGTTACTCTGATACCAATGCAATATGAGATAGAGCAAAAGAGAAATCAGGAGAAAGTCTAATTCTGTTGTACCCTACCTCCTTCAGATTGGGATCCCTGGTGTGAACAAGGACACATCTATGTAAAGGACATACACATGTAAAAGAGAAGAGATGAAGTATTGTGCTCCTAAAATCTAACTGAAAAAAATCAGTTTAAGTGCAAAAGGTATTTTATCTCTAATTCTGTCCACTGAAAACATCTAGAAACACTGACTTAGTGACACAGGTATCTTTTCACCCAAACTGTGATTCTGAAAAAAATATATTTTGCACTGCAAGGAACAAAGGCTTCTCGGAGAACTGGTTGATTGCTAGTCTAAGGCAGAAAACACAGCAATTGAGCCTGAAGCATCCTGACATCCCAAGTAGAAAGGAAATCATCAAAGAATGACAGGATTGTGTCAAATGGATTCGGAAGTCAAGTTGGAAGAGCCTCCACAGAACCAAAGAGGAGAACAAACAGCTTCAATAAATATAAAAGTTGCAATGAAATTAAACTATGAATGTATGAATTCATAGACACTTTAAAGAATAATAAGAGTTGGTCATTTCTGAATTGGACAGGGGAGCAAACTACTATCTTCAAGTCTGGGTAATGCGTCAAATGTTTAGCAGGTCCTTCTTCAACTCTACCAGTGTGCAGCCAAACAGGATATGGAGGGTGTATCCTATTATAACAGTATTCCAACTAATAAGAAACATGCAAATATCGCTATTTCTCAGCCCCAGTGAACAAACTACACGTTAAGAATTCATGATTGCTAAGAGAAAATGGAGAATCTAGACATTATACACCTAATGAAACAGGGCGTCCCAGGTGGCGCTCGTGGTAAAGAAACCACTTGCCAACACAGGAGACAGTGCAAGAGACAGTGGCTGGATCCCTGGGTCGGGAAGATTCTCTGAGGAGGGGATGGCAACCCGCTCCAGGATGCCTGCCTGGAGAATCCCGTGGGCAGAGGAGCCTGCTGCTACAGTCCACATGGCAGCCAAGAATTGGGCATGGCTGAGGCGACTTAGCATGTGCGCCACAGTGAAATAAATCGCGCAGTGCCCTCTAGTCTGGCTGAAGGGATCAAACCTACTTGGTCTGATCAAGCTTCTGGATCCGATTGTCAATTTGCAGAAAATACAGCCAAGAAACAGGGTGAACTCTAACTTAAAATAATTCATGAAATGATACATTGGTTGCATGTGGTTTTCTGTGTCTGTGTTTGATTTTACAACAGCTTTTAAAATGAATGAATTTATCTCTGACAGTGTTCTTTGAGAACTGATTAGATGGATTTTTCTTTATGAAATTTTTATGTGACCTAAATATTCACCTTAAAAAGTTGACATTCCAAACGACAAGACACAAGAACCACAATACAACAAGAAGAAGAAAATAAAATTACATTTAATGCAGCCAAAGGGCTTCCAGTCAGTGACTGCTTCGCCTACAAGAGGAGATATTCATTTTTTTTAGATTTATGCTGTCAATATGGTTTACCAAAAAAAAGTGATCAGTCAACAAGTGCTAAATGCTATTGGAGATAAAAGAATATTTGGAAAGGATAGACCTCTCTTGCCAGGTTACAATCATAATTCTAGGCAGAGAACACAATGAAAAAGTACATAAAATTGAGCAGAAAAGTGTGTCATACAATGTATGAATGCTACATGAGTTTAGAGGCCTAAAAACTTAGTGAGGGATTAGCTCATTAAGGAATTATCAGACTTAGAACTAGTACTGAAGGGCATGGGTAGGATTTAGAGATAGAAGGACAGTCATGGGTCACAGCCTTAAAAAGCTCAGCAGTGGCCAAAGGACTGGAAAAGGTCAGTGTTCATTCCAATCCCAAAGGGCAGTGCCAAAGAATGTACAAATTATCATACACTTTTGCTCATTTCGCATGCTAATAAGCTTATGCTCAAAATCCTTCAAGCTAGGTTTCAACAATATGTGAACCAAGAACTTCCAGATGTACAGGCTGAGTTTAGAAAAGACAGAGGAACAAGAGATCAAATTGGCAACTTCTGCTGGATCATCGAAAAAAGCAAGGAAATTCCCCCAAAACGTGTGTTTCTGCTTCATTGATTACGAGAGAGCCTTTGTGTGCATCACAGTAAACTGTGAAAAACTCTTCAAGAGATGGGAATACCAGACCACCTTAGAAACCTGTATGACGGTCAAGAAGCAACAGTTAGAACCTTACATGGAACAAGAGACTGGTTCAAAATGGGGAAAGGAGTATGACAAGGCTGTATTGTCACCCTGTTTATTTAACTTATATACAGAGTACATCATGTGAAATGCTGGGCTGGATGAATCACAAGTTGGAATTAAGATTTCCTGGAGAAATATCAACAGCCTCAGACATGCAGTTTATACCACCCTAATGGCGGAAAGTGAAGAGGAATTAAAGAGCCTCTTAGACAGTGAAAGAGGAAAATGAAAAAGCTGGCTGAAAACTTAGCATTCAAAAAACTATTATCATGCATCTGGTCCCATCATTTCATGACAAATAGATAGGAAAAAAGTGGAAGCAGACAGATTTTCTTTTCTTGGGCTCCAAAATCACTACGGATGGTGACTGCAGCCACAAAATTAAAAGATGCTTTCTCCTTGGAAGAAAAGCTTTGATAAGTCTAGACAGCATATTAAAAAGCAAAGATATCACTTTGCCAATAGACATCTGTACAGCCAAAGCTTTGTTTTTTCCAGCAGTCATGTATGGATGTGTGAGTTGGACCATAAAGAAAGCTGAAGGCTGAAGAACTGATGCCTTCAAATTGTGGTGCTGGAGAAGACTCCCGAGAGTTCCCTGGACTGCAAGCAGATCAATCCAGTCAATCTGAAAGGAAATCAACCCTGAATACTCAGTGGAAGAACTGATGCTGTAGCTCCAATACTTTGGCCACCTGATGCAACAAGCTGACTTGTTGGAAAAGACCCTGATGCTGGGAAAGATGGAAGACAAAAGGAGAAGAGGGCGACAGAGGATGAAATGGTTAGATAGTATCACCAACTCAACGGACATGAATCTGAGCAAATTTCAAGAGACAGTGAAGGATAGGGAAACTTGGCATGCTACAGTCCATGGAGTGGCCAAGAGTCAGACACGACTTGGTGACTTAACAGCAACAAAGAATAAAATATCTCAGAGAAAAGATGGGTCAGATTGAAAATACAGTGAGGAAGATCATCAAAACACTTTTCTATTAGGAAAAATACACTTTATAGTTACTGGAGTGAAGTCATAGTCTGATTTCAAACATATATAAACTACAATGTAAACATTTGTATTAGATTCAAACCACATCTAACTGCTTCTTTTGGGTGAAATTGCATTTAATTTACCAATATACATATACTATATATTTGTGTTTGTCTATATATTTCTTTCTGGGCTTCCCTGGGGGCTCAGAGGTAAAGAATCTGCCTGCAGTGCAGGAGAAGTGGGTTCGTTGCTTGGGCTGGGGAGATCCCCTGGAGGAGGAAAAGACAACGCACTCCAGTACTCCTGCCTGAAAAATTTCATGGACACAGGAGCCTGACCAGGGGCAGTTCATGGTATTGCAAAGTCAGGCACAGCTGAGCAACTAGGCAATAGTGCGTATTTCTTTATCAAGAGAGTGAGAGAGATATCAGGAATGCCACACCTACATGATCAGAAGTGAGAGTTTTATTTTTGATTGTGTCTTTGTTTTCAAACCTGAGAGAGGGAGGGAGCGAGAGGATGGTAGAAATATTTGGCTATAGTGTCAAAGACAATATGGCCTAGAGGATCCCAGACAGGAATCCATTTAAGTATTAATAATTCATCAAAGGAGAGGGGCCAGCACTCAGTTTAAGAGTGTTGTTAGCCTACGGAGAGCAGGCTCAGGGTTGTCAAAATTTCTGGAAACCCAGAGTTTTATGGGAAATCCACAGATTTTCAAATGTTGGCAAATGGTTTAAATAAAGAAAATAAACTTGTGCTGGCAAAACAAAATCATATATCTCTGAACTGAATCCAGGTCCATGGCCCCTTGTCTCTAACCTTAGATTCCTACATGTACAACTACATTCAAATCTGCATGTGTTCAGGGGAGAATAGGTGTGGTTCTGTCCCTTCTGATGTTTGTGTCAGAAGCTTTCTCTATCTCTTTTCTACTTTAATAAAACTTCATTACACAAAAGCTCTGAGCGATCAAGCCTCGTCACTGGCCCCAGATTGACTTCTCCTCCAGAGGTCAAGAATCCTGGTGTCTTTTGTGGTTCAGCAGCAACCTTTCATCTTGGGGGCTCGTCCAGGGTGTTTCAGGAAAAGGTAAGGATGCTTGGAGCTCAAGTTCTTTGTTCTCCTAGTGAACATGTTTTCTGCTGTACGTTACTAACTCTACAGTGTGCTTGTGTGAATGTGCTTGTGTGAACTCTACAGTGTGCTTGTGTGAATGAATGACATGCCCTGCGCGAAGCTCGTCAGAAGCCCCGCTCTGTGGCTCTGCGGTGACCTCATACAGCTTATGGCAGAAACCCTGTTGGGAGTTTATACCAACCTGCCAGTGGACTTCCCTGGTGGCTCAGATGGTAAAGCATCTGCCTACAATGCAGGAGACCCGGGTTCAATCCCTGGGGTGGGAAGATCTCCTGGGGTGGTAACCCACTCCAGTACTCTTGCCTGGAAAATCCCATGGACAGAAGAGCCTGGTAGGCTACAGTCCATGGGGTCGCAAAGAGTCAGACATGACCGAGCGACTTCACTTTCACTCACCTTAGTCAAGATGTCAACAGCAATCAAGGTCTACAACAACCAAGCAGAAACGATAAGATGTGATAAGGAGGATAAGCATGCAATAATAAAGCAGGTGTCTGTTATGCAAGGCTATCGGATACACTGGTTTTCCCTGGACCCCTCTAATTTAGACTGGAATTCAAAGTGAAGAATGGCTGATTTGAGCTCTGATTTTCCCACTCAGGGTTAATGCTGAAGTGTCCGGGTGGTCAGCCTCATCCGTGTTACACTGAATTCACGCCTTCCCCTCTCTGTCCTTACCTCCCAGCTGCCCAATTTATACCTCTTCAGGGTACATATTCCGTAAAAGTCTCTGGAGCATTACTGCACAATTGGCTTTCAGTTTTGGAAAGTGAAGTGAAGTCGCTCAGTCATGTCCGACTCTTTGCGACCCCATGGACTGTACCCTATCAGGCTCCTCCGTCCATGGGATTTTCCAGGCAAGAGTGCTGGAGTGGATTGCCATTTCCTTCTCCAGGGGATCTTCCCAACCCAGGAATCGAACCCGGGTCTCCCACATTGCAGGCAGATGCTTTACCGTCTGAGCCATTTGGAAATAGGCATTATTTCTCTCTTTAAAAAAAAAAAAAAAAAA